>VZTB01014259.1:0-48299 GCA_013397245.1 Thryothorus ludovicianus | reverse complement strand
CACAGCACGTTGGCTTGGCCTGAGCCTGGCCCAGCAGCTGCTGAGGCTGCCCAAAGGAAGCTGCTGCTGCCACTTACGTAGATCATCCAGGCTGCGTAACGCTCTTTGAGGTTGTACAGCACAGCGGGCTCGTGGAGGTGGGTCATCATGGCCATGTCCTCGATTTTGTCATACTTGGGAGGGTTCATGGAGAAGATTTGATCTTCCTTCACCGTCAGGGTCTGCCAAGGAAACAGAAAGATCCACATGTGTCACCTATAATCTCAAAGTGGGGATCAAATGTTTTCCTCCAGCCTTGTGTTTGACTCACCTCTCCCCCTTCAGTCTTGACAGTGACTTTTCCCGATTCCCTGCTCTGGACTGTCCCTTTCACAAAGGACTCCTTTGCATGAACCACGAAGACAGATGACTTGGCATCAAAAGGTTTGTTCTGGGCCTCAATTCTCTCCTTCTCCGATTTTCGGAGGTAAGGAGCAGCCTCCCCAAAGATGGCCATCTCGGCGTCTGACGACATGGCTGCTCTCTGTGGTTATGCTTGCCAGTGCAGAGAACACTGTGGAAGAGCAAATATGGTAAAAATGAGTCAATATTTTTTGTTGTCACAGATTTTATTGATAGATCCTCACAGTCTAATAGAAAGTGGGATTTGGGAAGGATCTTGAGTATTCTTTGGTTCACCTTCCTGTTCAACCAGGGCAAATGTTGGATGCAGGTTCCCACAGCTTTTTCCAGTTAAATTTTTATTATGTCCAAGGACGGGTATTTCTCAGTCCCTTTGCACCCCAGTTTAACATCTCATGACTCCAATGGTGATTTTTCCCCCTATTTATGAGCTAATCAAAATTTCTGTGGCTAAAATCTGTGGGTTTTATCCCTCAGCCTTTCACTCTGCTCATTTGAGAAGAGTCTGACTCTTTCTGTGATATAACCATCTCCTTTTTGTTGAAGACAATAAGATAACCACTTTTTTATTTCATTCTCAGTGTAGACAAACGTCACCATTGCAGCCTCTTCTCATACAAAATTTTCTCCTAATTATCTTTGAAAGATCTCTGCTGGATTCCTTCCAGAATGTCACTGTCTGGTCACCAGAAAGCACCAAACTAAATATAGTTTTCCAGATATGGGAGCTGAGTGAAGGGAAAGAATCATTTTTCTTTACCTGCTGACCATGCTTTTATGAGTGTCTAACCTTCCTTCCCCCAAATGCACACTGTGACTATTGCACAAGAATTCATTACCCTTTTCTGCAAAGTTGTTTTCCAGCCAAAATTAAATATAACAGACTCCCTCACGTGGGACTATTCTTTCTCACATGAAGGATTTCACATTGTCTTTTCTAAAATTTGTGAGGTTCTTATTAGTTTCAGGAAGAAGTCTTCTGAGGATCTCCTCCAGGGTAACATTGCTCTGTAGCATAATTGCAAGTCCCTGTTTGTTGTCATCTACAGTTCCTGAGGACACATTCCATGCATCATTTGGGTTGCTAATGGTCCAAAAAATGTTCTGAGGACTGTCCAGAGCATAATGTCTTTTGCTGATGATCTGAATAATTCACTAGAGTTGTTTGCTTCTCATCCCAAATTATTTAAGTAGTATGTGAGCAAATGGCATGGAAGGACACATCACTCATCAGGTTAAAATACTGCACAACCAACTGTTCTTTCTTATGTTAATTGTTTGTGGAAATAACTATAGGCAAAGCTAGAAGCCTCAGATGAAAAATTAATAAATCAAAGACTATCTAAATATCTAAATGCAGTACTGGATTTTCAAAGAAATACCACATGTTCAGTAATAGAAAATATCTGAATTCCAAGGAAATTAGACAAACAGCTTGATAAGGTGTCATGTCACAACTTTTACTTTTAGTTAGACAAATAACCAAAATGTCAACAAACATTTGCATCTACTCCTAGTAGCATGCAGATCCTCCATTTTACTCAGTCTTCTTTCAGAGGAATAGGGGCAGTATCTCCCCCTTTTCATTGTTTGGTTATTTGGATAGCTATTTTTGCATTTTTATCAAGTTTACTAGTAGGAGGCCTACATGCAGATTATAACCCTGGAGCATCATTTGGAAAGTATTTTCATAACATTTATTAGCCAGTTTCACCTGCAGTAATAATTAAAATTTATAAAGTCTGTAAAGTTTTGCAACATTCTGTTCTGTTGGCTAGCTCTGTCTGTTTGGACTTCATGCCAGAACAGATCATTTACCTCACTGTTCCATAATTAAACATAAGGAATCCCCAAGAAGCATTTCCTGGCATCCCATAGTGTCTAGTGTCTTCAAGCACAGCCACTTAGGAAATTTTGCTAGCTGTGAGCAGCCTGCTCAACCATCAGCATGCTTTATTTGTCATAGCAGAGCAGTGGCCAGGAACACATGGGCATGCAGCAATTGCCTGCAAAATCTTACAGCAATTTGTTCTACAAAAGTCTTCCACCTTTTTCTGTCCCTTAAATTTAAGCAAATGTGGCTCTTACCTCTTATGCTATGAGAGGATGCCTTGCAGGCTGGGAGGTGACTGGAGCTGTAAAGCAGAAACAGCAGATCTCTCATTATTGCTGCACAGAATTCCACAGTGAAAACACCAACATGCTTTATCATACAGGTATCAAATCCTTCCAGGTACATGTGCACACACCAGGACAGGAGGGCTGCAGTGGGGCTGCAGGGACATGGTCCCTTTCTGCCAGCCACAGACGTGCACTTACCATGAACTTATCCCTGCAGACAGAACAGCCCAGATTCAAGGACTCTTTTATAGGGTCTGGTCAGCGCATGCTGCAGATGCCTCCTCTGTCTTTGGGCAAAGCATTTTTGGCAAACCTTGTTTTTGGCAAAGCATTGTCTGGCAAACTGAATGGACAGAAAACTGGAAAGTGATGTTACTAGATATAATTAGAAAATTTTGGTCTCTTCCTAGCTATGTGAATAAATCGCCTATAAATAATATGAGCAGATTCCTAAGGAGGGAAATACAGCTAATGATGACTAGAGGAATGAGGGTAACCACTAATAACTGTAAGGCCATGGATGCTCCATGAATCTGAGCTAAGGGAGCATGGGATAACCATTCCCTGGGCAAGCACAGTGACATTTGGATGCATACCTCACCTTTTTCTGAGGACATCATGTGTCTGATGACAGTCGTCCCTTCACAGAGCTCTCTACTTACAGATCTTGGGATATGATATGTGGATTTCACTGTTGTCTGCATTGCTTACCTTAGTCAGACTATTACATATTACTCTATTTCACTTCTGTCAGTTGTAACGTAATATAGTGCAATATATCAGGGAGAATAACTACCTTGAACCACTCTAAATGCTCTTTAAGATGCATTCCATCTCTGGATATAAATATAAAATAACAATAATTTGCATATCTTCTGATATTCTGGAAATTCTGAGTTTAGAGATTCACAGAAGAATCCAAGAGTGAGTTCAAGAGTCTGCTAGATTGTTGTTCCTTTGATGTAATCAATTGAAGACTAGTTTTAGGTTTTGGCATCCAAAGAGCTCTCTGACAATGATATTTAGAGTTTAAATGAAATAATTGAAAAATTCTTCACTTTGGTGGTACTTACTTCCTTGTAAATCCCTATTTCTTTCCAAGAGAGAAAAAAGTCAACAATACCTTTCTAAATAACACAGCAAATAGTACTAACCTATCTTAACTCACATTATTTAGTTCTCATTAGCTTTGACATTATCCCCCACAATTTCTAGTGCTACCTTCCTTCTTAAATGTTTAAGAGGATTCTGCACTGTTGGTATAATGAAATGTAATTATCACTGCTTCTTCCTGTTCCCACACTTGAATAATTCAATTGAGTACAGTGGGATAGTGCTGGTGAGTCAAAGGGTTAAAAGATTTAGGAATTAGAAATGTAGCCAGCAAAATGTAAGCAACACATCATATAGCAGGGCCTAGCGTGATAATTAGAGGATCAAAGAAATTTAATTATTAATANAACACAGGACTGGTGATGAATATGTACAGGTGTGTTAGGTAACTTTATGAATATGTATAATTTTGAAAATAAATAGAGAATCAAGGCTTTTTGAATTCAGCACAGATCTTTAGGACGCTAGTCCTCTGTGCTCCAACACTGAATAAACATACCAATCTTTCAACTTAAAATTAATTTGACAAAGTTTTTTGTCTGTCACACATCTTTAGTGCATCACTGGGACAGCACTGACTTACCACGACTATAAAATGCACCTAGGAAAAGGCTGCCTAAATGGTGCATGAGTCCATTCTTATGGAAAATATGTAAAGAATGACACAAATTTTGAAGCAAAATGAAAAATAAGTGGTTCCTGCCTAACAGTATTTTTCTGCCATTCCCTGTATCCATGTATCTCTGCAGGGCTGGATTCCACCAATGCTGGAAGCAAAACACAGCCCAGCTGAAGGAGACAGGAGAGAATGAAGGGTGTGCATGGAAACAGCCTGTTCTGCACAGAAATGCAGCTGGGGCAAAGCACTGCAGTGCTGATACTCTCCATGGAGGAAAGGGAATTCCTGAAGGAAGGCTCTTGATGAGAAGATCACAGAACAGCAGAACCTGGTCCAAGTCCTCTCCATGAGCAGGGCCACCTAGAACCAGCTGCCACCTAGAGCCACTCCAGCACCTGCCTCACCTTCTGCCACAACTTGTGATCCAGCTGCTTCTCAGCTGTGTTCTGTGAATATTGAGAAGAGCCTGAAAGCAAGAGGCCACATTTTAGAGCAGACTGAATTGTGGAATTGTCTCAAGGATGTGTTTCTCTGACCCTGTGAAACTCCTCTGGGCACGTTTGAGTCCTCGTGGTTGTCTGTGTTATAGGGATGTGTTGGGGAATATGTTTAAAAATAAAATTTTTGTTCTGTGACCTGGATAAAAAAAAAAAAAAAAAAGAGAAGCACAATTCTACAGTTTCAGCAAGGTAAAGAACAAAGAGGTTTTACTGAGGTGCAGACATAGGGTTATGTCCATAATCTTGATTGTTCTAAGGCCCCAGTGGTTCTCAACACTTTAAAAAGGCTCTGTCAGTGATGGGCCAGTGTAGACAAGAAGGTCTTCAGCCACCGCTGGAAGCTGAGATCTGATCAGATCCACATGCCTTGGAGGTCACGTAATGGAATTGTCATCGCACTTGCTTAAACCCAGTTCACAAGGTTATTTATGTAAGTCTGAAGCCTGCAGACATGTCTTAAATAAAAAAAAACAAAAAGAAAAAGAAAGAACAAAATAAGAGAGCTAATATTGCTATTGAAGAGCTGCTTCATGCTCTCAATGACAGAAGAATCCACAGAGAACAAGGTTGTAGAAGAGAAGAAAAATAGTAATTATTTTAGGGAAAAAAAGTAATGGAGTTTGTCATAAATACAAACATTATAGACTCAGTTAATTCAACACTGAGGTTGTAATTGCAAAAAAAACTGGAAAAAATTAATGTTAAGAAATTTGGACTCCCAGGGAGTGGCACATTGCCGTCAGCTTGAAATGAGGACATGTAAAAACTGTGTCAATTGGGTGTTGATGTGACTGCAGTCTCTGGGGTAAAAGAGTAGGCATTTTTTATATTTCCCAGGAAGTGGGATGTTAACAATCACCATGCCTGTAAAGTATGCTGACATAAATAAGGCACCACTCACTTACTAGAAGCAAAATTCTGATTTTCCTGAAGTATTGTGTGTACTGAAGGCTAAAATGAGAGCAGAGATAATGTTCAATCCATATAATCTGGGTGTGACAATGGGGTAAATACCACTCTCCTATATAAATTCTGAGGTGGGATGAGAGCTTGCTAGAAAGAATGCCTGAGAGAGAGTTCAGAGCACCAGAGGAAGTCACAGGAGAGCTGTAAGGTTTCACCAAGAGGCAAAGTAACGCTGAGTCCATGAGCTAACACACTGATGGCCCAAAAATCCCCTGTACAATCTCAGCCAAGTCTACTGCTGGGACAAGATATTGTCAAGCTTCAGCTCACCCAATACAGCAAACCTCTGCTGTGCTCCAGACCTGAGACCTGTGCCTCAGGGTCACCACGTCTGCCCAGCTGCCACACATTTCAGCCACCCTACCCGCTCCTTTTTCTGATTTAGGACTTTACTGGCCCCTCAGAAACCCCAAAGGCAGCTGATGGTGTTTCAGGCCTGCCATCAGCCCCAGCCATTCAGCTTCTTCCCTCTCCAGAATGTGCCAGCCCAATGTTCCTCCTCCAGAACTCCTCCTCCCCCTGGCCTTGGCCCAAGGGGCACCCACTTGTTTTTAGGTGGGACAAGACACATCAGGAACTAAAGACCAGCCCAGAGCATTGTCCTGGCAGTGGGTCAGCCTCGATGGTGTGAGGCTGAGGGGCAGCAGTGTCTGCACACATCTTCTACCACCTTGAACCAAATGCCCTCCCACCTTTCCTGCTACCTGCACTGCCACCTGAGGGTGATCTCTGCTTGCAAACACATCTCCATTTCACTCAGGAAAGAACACCATTCTGTGGTTTGCCCTTTGATAGCCTGTTCTCTTCATGTGGACCTGGGAAATGCCCCAAATAAACAAATTTGGCTCCCATGCCAAAGCTTTTAGCAGCATTTCTCTGAGGACATACTGAGCTGGACACTGCCATCACAACCCCACCATCCTGGTTGGTTTCTCTCCCTTTTATTTTAATCTATTTGCTTCCCACCAAGCTTCCTCCCTGTCAGCACTGAGCAAGTAACACGTGTGGTAATACAGAGAAGAAATAGGGAGGTTGGTGCCTTCCAGCCAGGTCAGCCAGAGGAACTTGCTAAATATGTTTGTCATTCCCTTGTTGTCTCAGACACTGCCAGAGTATTTTGAGCAGCAAAGGCCCCTGCAGCCCTGCTAGCTGAAGGGCATCAGCTGGCAGATTGGCTGGCTGGTGGGAAATGCTCCTTTCCCTGTCTCCCAGTGCTCAGTGCCTGCCTGTTTCCCACCTTAACAGCAGTTTTCCTGCTGGATTTTTTCCAGATCTTGGCTGTTCTGATCCAGCTAGATAAGGAATGCCAAAACTCTTTTGCCTGGACAGTCTTATCTGAAGAAGAGGACAGGTTAATCTGTCTTGGCCTGCTTTTGACAAAATGCCTTTCATCCACTTTTCCTTGTCGTGTGGACTCTGTTGCAGGTCTTGCTGAAGGTCACAGCCCTCTGGACAATCATTCCTTCCCCAGACTTTGTCATTCCCAGTCCTTTCTCTAGTCCATACGTGGTGTGTGCATGGTGTATGAAGGCAGGTCTGGAAATCCCTCCTGAAGGGGAACTGAGCAGGTATGGACCCAGAAGAACAGAATTTCTCCCCAGCTTGTCATCCGGTCTCATCAAACGTTGATCTATGGTCTGGTCTCTGTAATGGCCACAAGAGCACTCCATGGCAGCCACTCCAGAACGAGCTTTCAGTGAGCAGAACACTAAAATCTCATTATTCACAGAGGCATTCAGGGCTGGCATGGCTGGTTGGAGAATGTTCTCTAGCCTCACTGAGAATTCCTCACCATTCTGGATCATTTAGTCAGCCTGGTATAAATTTGAACCAGAATGGGGTCCAGATAGAACAGGGGATATAGGTAAAGCTCAGCTTTTTTGCCTTACAGAAAGGAACTGCCTCTGTTATCATGAAAGTTTACTTATATTTTTGATAAAGGGCTTTCACTACATGCACCTGAGCCTTGGACTTCCTAAATATAATTCCCAATCCTGAGAAAACTCCACAAAGTAGGATGTGATTAAACTTAAAGGTTGTCAGGGATTGGTGAACATGATGTTCTGTTTTGATGGTGAACAGATGCTTTGCCTTGCCAGAGGGAGAACCCTCCATGTACGTGTGAGGGGCTGATGTCCTGTGTGGTGGAAGGATTAAGGGTTTAGTGTGGATGTGCCCTGAAGGAAGATGAAGAAAGTTCTCCCACCTTGCTCCCCATAGCCTCTGCTTTGTGAAGAGGAGCTGCAGGAGCCTCATGGCCCTTGATGGATTTTTCTTCCAGGAATTCACTGGTTTATCCTTTTCTTCCTGAGCTTTCCAAAAAACTCACAGATAACACAGGCAAACCTACCACTCTTTCCATTTTAGTTTTATACTACTTGGAATTATCTGATACACCAGATTATTATTCAGAAACCTTCCCCATGGGATCTGCAGCTTGCTAGTGCTGCTGTCAGCCATGCTGTCACATGAACAGGGCATGCTGGAGACATCAGTGCACCCTGTGGACCCTGATTAACTGTCTGGCAGGGAATATTCACACTGCTGCAGCAGCATTTCTGCTGTCCCTGTGTAAAACGAGAGCTCCCAGGAATGTTAGCACATGCTGAAAACTAATGCTGATGCTCTGATCTGCTGGAGCAAAACTTCTCATCCCTACCCTTCTGCTAAGACGTAGCTGAGTACTGGACCATTGCAATGGTAAGGACATACTTTGTATATAAAAACCAGTAAGAATCAGATCAGACTGAAGTGTATTTCTTGCAGGCTGTGGCTGGAATGATGAGTCACCCAGCAAAGAAAATGGTTTGGAGATCTATTAGACATCCCTAATCCATGCTGGTACAGGGAATGAAAAAAAAATAGTAAGAATCATGAATTGACCTCGAAGAAAGTTGCTAATTTTCAGAAGTAATGACAGACTTGAATGCATCCTCTGGGATGAAAAGCAGTTCAGGATGTTCACTGCATGGGCTATGAGAGATGAGAGCTAAAATCCATGGAAGTAGAGCATAAGCCCCTGGATAATGCTGCTGGTGAAATTAGGGGGGCAGTTTGTTGCATGGGGATTTCTGGGGCGAGAGGGGGTGAGGCTGGGGGTTTTTTTGTTTGTTAATTTGTATGAATTGGTGGCTTTTCACTCCTCAAGTTCTGTTCCTCTAGTCTTAGTGGTTGCTATGCTTGTGATCTTGCTTCAGTTCATGGAAATCAAAGTGGTTACTTTTCCAGGTATGGATTGCTGTGAGTTTGTAAAGGAGATGCCATCCTTTTTCACTGAGGACTCCAAGTGGCTTCCTGAAAAGCTGCAGTGGCAGATTATCTGCAGTTAAGGGGAAGGTGTCATTTCACTAGCAGAGAAAGGTGAAAACTGTGACCTGGAATGTCAGGATAAACAGTTCTTGAAAGTGCATCAGACTTAGCTAATCATTCTCCTTCTACCAGTACAGCAAACATCAGAGGATGACATCTGAGCAGGGTTCCAAATAATATGAGAGTGATGTAGAGGTTACTTTTTTCACCACACACTGGAGCTTCAGTTACATAGAAGATGAGTAGGGTGGAAAGACTAGGAAGCCAATGGGAAGAAGATTAGTGCCTGGAAATGTCTGAGATGTTGGAAAGTGAAGCAGGAGTGACAGAAATCAGTGTTCAAAGCTCAGTATTAGAAAGAAAAAAAGGCCAGCTTGTACTGAAAAAAGAAAAAGAAAGTATGATGACTTGCATATAATGTCTTAGTGCCTCTTGAAGTGCTGATGCTTTTGTGCCCAGGAGACACAGCTGTCCATGCCCAGGCTATTGAAGGTCAGAGAACTCCAAAGCCCACATGGGGCAGCAGCTCTAGTGGGGCTCATCAGCTGCATCTATTTTAAACCTTCTCTGAGTTGTCTCTTTAGGCCACTTATGGGCCCATGTTTTTTACAAGATCAGTTACCTGTGCATCAGCACATCTCAGATCACAAGCAGCCTGACTCCAGAAATAGTGTGTTGATGCAAAATGACTCCTGTCCTCCAGTCAAGGCAGCAAATCAAAAGTGAGGAGAAATTGGTTTTCCTTACTCACCCCTTTAATATTCCACTCAGATTCCAGAAAGTCTCCAGGCACGCTTTCCAGGATGGCCAGTGGCAAGGCCAGGCCAGCACAGTGCAATGTGGGGGATTTCTCTCCCACCTGTGCAGTTGGAATTGTGGCCCAAGGTTTTCCTAAGAAACCTGCAATATTACCTTTCACCAGTTGAAAACTTAGTAACAAATCCTCAGGCCATCATTTCTTACAGGTGAGAGAGGAGCCCCAACAGTTTCAGGTGCTTCAAGTGCATCCTGATTCTTTCACAATTAGAGCAGCTTGTTCCTATTGGAGGGTGATTGTAATGTTGTCCAAAGGGAACAGGAGCTTTTGGCATTGAAATACAGTCCCCAAAGGTGTTGTGGTATTTGCTACACTGTCAGCAAGTTTAAAAAGGTACTGATGGAGCTGAAAATACTTCTCCATGTTTTCACTGAGCCACAGTGGCAATACACTGGTTTTTGAATTATGTTTGTGGGATTGTTTGTTGTTTTATTTAAAGAAAGGTGCTCTTTAGAACAAACAAAATTCTCCTGCTTTCTTTCAAGGCGTGGCAGGTAAGGATTTGTCCAGAAAGAATACCACCTATTTCTTAGAGGCATATGGTGGGAAGGGAAAGGAGAGGAGTCATTTCCCTTCTTTGTTGCCCAGATATCACTGGCACTGATGAATTTTTTACAGCTTCACACATAGAGATGTCTCTGAAGAGCATCACTTCCAGTGACACAAGAGTCAACACAGGGCGTCATCTTTTCCTTAAATAGTTTTAACTGCTGCTTAGAAAACCACTTCATGTTCAGTTATAACGTGGGAGAATTCCTTGGGCCTAAACCTCAGTGTGTTTGGGAGGAGGAGGACTTCCCAATCCTGAACACTGCTGCTGCAAACACACTGCCTGCTGTGGTCAGTGCAAAAAGCTTCCTTCCTGCTGTTTTCTCAGCTCCTTGAAGCACTCCCCTTAAATAAAGAGGTGTAAACCTAGCTAGAAACCTTGAGGGACCCATGAATGTTCCTGTAGTGTGACAGAGCCAAGTCTCCATTACAATGGCAAAATGGAAAATGGAATCTGCATGTAGAATCTGCCCTTGGCAGCTGTGTAATGTGTCTGGGTCCAGAAGTGCTACAAAGGTGGCTCCCTGTTCTAAGTACTGCCTTTTGTCTTGCAGGAAACAGCCTGTCATCTGTTTAAGGCTTCAGACCAGTACACTCTGTGTAGATGTCTTGTTTCTTCTCTGTTCAGCCCAAACACAGCTGGGATCCACTTATCCAGTGCTGCAAGACTCAGACAGGTAGGACCCAGTTTGTCATTATGATCTATGGATCTTTACCTCTGTAAAGTGTTGGATTTTATGATTTCTTTCAAGTTGTAATGTTCTCAGTATTATTTCCACGTGAAGACTTATCTTGCATGAAAACCAGCTCTTTTAGCTTTTTGTATTTGTACATTACTCTTGATTATTCCTTAGTACAAAAGCCCATACATTACACTACTGGAAATGTTATACAGTAGTGCAAGTGTTCCCAGCTTGTTCTGGTGGCTCTACATGTTACACTGCTTGGAGTTTATCCTCTTGTTCACACTTTTACCAAGCTGTTCATTAAATTCAACTTCATTTACATCACGAAAATATTGTACTGATGTTGTATATTCTGCCTCACAGAGGAAGTAAGGCACCACAATATTCTCTTACACAAATAATATATTATTTTTCTTTGATTGTTAACACCATATTCATGGTCATTAAAAAGGCTGTATGATCATTAAATTTGCTCAGTAAGAAGGTAGTCTAAAGTTACTGGCCTTCACTTGCCTTGTTCTAAAGCAGTACATCAGTCTTTGTCTAAGTTCCTCCATAAGGACTCAGACATACAGATGCTTTTGGGAGTACAGATATTTTCCCTTGGAGCAACTTGCCTTTAAATACCACTTGCCCAAGTGATAATGGGACCATCAATGTGAACCTCTGAGTACTGTATCCATGTACAAACACGACTCACAAAGGCAAAAACACTTTTTCCATGCCAGGACAGGAAAGATGCTTGTCCTGCCTTTGACCTGATCCTGTCCAAGTATGGAAATTAAATTAGTCTTATTTATTCCTTGGTAATGGAGTAAGACAGAGTGGAGAAATACTAGGGATAGGATAAGTAAAGCTCTACTGTTACGCAAGGATAAAAGTGAAATAAACATTCCATTTGAAAATGCTGTAACTGCAGAACTGAATGGAAATTACCAAGACCACTGATTCTGCTCTGTATGCGAAGAAATCTACAGTCTTTATTCTCTACATATTGACACAGTTATGAACACTCAGAGAAGGAAGTGACAGAGGGTTCACATTTTGTGCAGCCCTCAGGTCACTTTGCTGCCTCAGGACATTTTCACTCTTCCTCCCCTATTTTCTTGCCGTGAATCTCACGGCTCTTGGCTCGGAGCTTGTTGACCTGAGACTCTGCAATGTCAGCCCGCTCCTCGGCTTCCTCCAGCTCGTGCTGGATCTTGCGGAACTTGGACAGGTTCACATTGGACAGCTCCTCCTGGGAGGGCAAAGGGAGTCAGTGGTGAGGAGCACAGGGCAGGGGTTTTGCTCCTGCTGCAAGTCAGCCTGAGGGGGCTGCAAATCTCCCTCCCCTGCCACCACTGCTCACACATCAGCCTCACACAGAGCTCCTCATCCTCCCCTTTTCAATTACATGACTGGGAGAAGCTTGACAAGGACTAAGTCACAAGTGAGGAGCAATTTCATTTCAATTTGTCATTTCTGTACTTACTCTCATACTAATTGTCTGTATGAGCTACTGCATTGGGAAGACCCTGAAGCCTTCTGCTGCTGCTGATTAGCAGAGATTCAGGAGCTTGTCAGACAGTGGGTGTGGCCCCTGGGTTTGTTTATTCTGGCCTCCTGTGTGAAGCAGGCTGCAGAAATTCCCTTAATGAACTTCCCTTGAAGAATGTCCCTGACTGCAGGGTGCCCAGAGCTCACCCAGGCCTCATGACACAATAGCAAAGCAGCGTGGCACAGTTGTGTCTCAGGAGTTCCTTTCACAGATTTCTCCAGACATTCAGCCTCATTCAATGTATGTCCTACCCCCATGGAATGTGACCAATTCTCCAAGCAATACTCACAGCCTCCTCAGCTTGTCTCTTGTAGGATTTCACTTTCATTTGCAGCTTGTCCACCAGATCCTGCAGCCTGAGAATATTCTTCCTGTCTTCCTCAGACTAGGGAGGTTGGCAAAGTGGAAAGAGTGACTTATTGCTTTCTGCACACCACAATATAGCATTTATCCTTGGACTCCATGAGAACATATTTTGTTTGACATAATAAGGGTGCACCAGCCCAAGGAGCCCTCCTGCCTTACCTGGTAGGTGAGTTCCTTCACCCTGCGCTCGTACTTGCGCACGCCCTTCACGGCTTCAGCGCTGCGCTTCTGCTCAGCATCCACCTCCCCTTCCAGCTCCCGCACCTGCAAGGACAAGCCCAGCCCTGCAGCTTCCCTGACAATGGCTCTGCAAGGACACGCTCACTCAGGCACAGCCCCAGCCCTACCCACCCTGGCCTCCAGCTTCTGGATCTGCTTCTTCCCTCCCTTCAGTGCCAGCTGCTCGGCCTCTTCCAGACGGTGCTGCAGGTCCTTCACTGTCTGGTCCAGGTTCTTCTTCATCCTCTCCAGGTGGGCACTGGTGTCCTGCTCCTTCTTCAGCTCTTCTGCCATCATGGCTGCCTGATCAGAGCAGAGGGTCAAAGCCATTTTAGGGCTGGAGATATTTTGGGCAGAGTACATTCAGCATCAGCAATGCCAGGAGCACCAACTCACATCTGTGATGGCCTTCTTGGCCTTCTCCTCAGCATTGCGGGCTTCCTGGATGGTGTCCTCCATTTCACTCTGGATCTGGGAAATGTCTGTTTCCAGCTTCTTCTTGGTGTTGATCAGACTGGTGTTCTGTAAATCAATAAAATTTTGTGCAGTTATTTCCAAAAGAGAAAAAATATTTTAAAAATTTACTGTTTCAATATAAAATTATAATCTAAATATGTAATATCAGCATCTCCCTGATACATCTTGTCAGTTCATACACAGCTAGATAGCAGAGGATTATTGAAATTTTAAGCAGCTCTTCTGACTGCTAATGCAAACCAACTCATTTTGCCGTAATCCATTTCTTTGTACAAGTGTAATAATTCCGGTTCAGATAAGGTATTTTATTACAAGTGTTGATTTAGGAATTTACACAGAAGAAGATCTGGGAAGAAAAAGGTGCATGAGATTTTGAATCTAACCTGAGTGTGGAGGAGCTGAACTCTCTCACTTGCATCCAGAAGCTCCTGTTCAGCCAGTTTCCTTGACCTCTCTGTCTGCTCCAGGGCTGCCCGGAGCTCCTCAATTTCAGCCTGCAGCAGGTTTGCCCTGCGCTCCACCATGGCCACCTGCTCCTTCAGGTCATCCTGTGTCCTCAGAGCATCGTCCAGATGGATCTGAGTGTCCTGGAAAGAGAATAAAGAGAAATTATAAGGCAGAGAATTAGCACAAATTATAAGATGGCACAGTACTATTGCACAATGGCAATTGCCACCAGTCCAACAATTATTATGGCAGTATAATATATTTAATTATAGGTATATGTTTATATCTGGACTTATTGTCCCTCTATGTACAGTATATTAGAAACGTCGGTAGGAGGTTGATTCATGGGGTTCTAGGACAGCTAGAGTAAGGTCAAGTCCCAGAATTTTAGGAGAGTGGACCTGAGTTATTCAAGGAACAACTGGATGGAACCCCCTTGAGATACTCCCATCAAGAATAAAGAAGCAAAACAGAGTTTAGAACGTTTTTTTTTAGAGTGGAAATGCTCTCAAGTCACATGCATAAGCAATCAGGTAAGAGAGGCAGGAGATCAGCATGGCGGAGCAAGAACCTTCAGGTCAAACTGAAGTGTAAGAAGGAAATGCATAGCTGCTTGAATAAGCAACAAATGTCCTCAGAAGAATACAGAGATGCTGCCAGGATGTGTGGGGATAGGATTAGAAAAGCCAAGACAGGGCTGAAGCTGAATTCCTGTTATATTAAGTTTTTATGTGGCCTCACATTGAGTATTACATCCATTCTACAAATAATGAGAGTTATTAAGGGTTTGGAATGTATCTAGAGGACTGCAGCAAAGCTAGTACTGGACAAATAAAACCCCTTAGTGCACATTCTTAGTGTAACAGACCTTGAGCACTCCTTGTGTATTTCTCAGGTTCTTCTGTGCCTCTGCAGCCACACGGTTGGCATGGCTCAGCTGGATCTCCATTTCATTCAGATCTCCCTCCATCTTCTTCTTCAGCCTCAGGGCTTCATTCCTGCTCCTGATCTCAGCATCCAGAGTGCTCTGCATGGAGTCCACAATTCTGAGGTGGTTTCTCTTCATCTGGTCAATCTCCTCATCTTTCTCTGCTATCTTCCTGTCAATCTCAGACTTCACTTGGTTGAGCTCAAGCTGCAGGCGCAGGATCTTCCCTTCCTCGTGTTCCAGGGAGGCCTGGACAAGTGGACACAAACATTGATAAAATCAAAAATGTTTTCAGAAATCTCAGCTGTCTGCACTCTCCAGATGGAACAGAGGGGAATCCAGACCTTTTCAGGCCTATTTCCTCATTTATTTACTGCAGATTCCAGTGGTAGTGGTCACATACCTCAGCTTCCTCCAGAGCAGCCTGGATTTCAGATTTCTCCTGCTCAATCTGCTTCTTGACTTTCTCCAGCTCATGAATGGCCTTTCCTTGCTCAGCAATCTGCTCCGTGAGGTCAGAAATCTCCTCTGTGGGATCAAAGATCAAAGGCATGCTCAGGCACAGAGCAGAAAGAGAAGGGCCCTGTCCCACCAAGGGTGCAGGCACCTCTGCAGCCCTGCAGGCCCAGAGCCATGAACAGTGGTGGTAATGGCTGATAGTGAGAAAGGCCAGTGAGGAGCAGAGGGCCAGGGACTTACGCTGCAAGTTCTTGTTCTCGCGCTTCATTGTTTCCAGGTGGTCCAAGGACTCCTCATAGGCATTCTTCATCTTGAACAGCTCCGTGCTCAGAGAGCGCGACTCCTTCTGGGAGGCCTCCAGCTCAGCCTGCGTTTCCTCGTACTTCTGCTTCCATTCTGCCAGGATCTGAAGAGAAACGGGCTGTGAGTGGGGCTGTGGCCATCACGGGGACATGCTCTGGCCACGAGTGCTGCTGCTGGAGGCCAAAGGACCTTGTCAAAGTTCTTCTGCTTCTTGTCCAGAGCAGCACAGGCAGCATTGGATCTCTCCACGTCAATCATCAGGTCCTCCACTTCATTCTGCAGCCTCTGCTTTGTCTTTTCCAGGGAGGCACATTTGGCATTGACAGCCTCAACATGCTCCTCTGCATCCTGCAGGCGCTGGGCCAGCTTCTTCCTGGGAGGAGAGAATCACAGTGCCATGTTATACCTTGGAAGGGCCTCTGTTCTACAATGTCATGAATTTGTCACTTTGGAGCTTTTGATCCAAATGGTTTCCACCATGTTTTTTTATTTTCCATGAGTGCATATAGCCAACAAGATTTATCACTTCTGTGTCTTCTCACCTATGGAAGATTAGGCCAGTCTTAGCCCATCTAGCCCTAAAGCCTATGTTTTCTCTTCCAATCTACACTTTTTCTCTCCCTCCATCTCTTCCCTTTTTTTACAAAGCCAGTATATCCTTGGTTTCATCCAACCCTTTTCTTAACCTACTCTCAGAGGTGCCAATTCCTCCAGACCAGTCTCAGTTTTCTCCCATCATTTGCCATCCTATCTTTCCCCCCTTACTTGGCCTCCTCGAGCTCCTCCGTGCGCTGAATCGCGTCCGTCTCGTATTTGGTTCTCCACTGGGACACTTCACTGTTGGCCTTGGACAGGGCTCGCTGCAGCTCCCCCTTGGCCTCCTGCTCCTCCTCATATTGTTCCCGGAGCAAGTCACAGTCGTGGCGAGCAGATTGCAGGGCGTGGGCCAGGGCGTTCTTGGCCTAGACACAGAGTGGGATTGGGTCAAGGAATGGTAATATCCCCGGAAATCTTGTCCAATAAATATTAATTTCAAACTACAAACATGACTGCTGGAAGAGTGTGTGCAATGAAGGACAGATGTATGCCTGGAGGACAAAATCCATTAATCAAACTTGTTGCAGAAACAAAAGCCTTCCCTCCGGGTGGCTTGTGCTAAACAAATCCTGTCCCCGTCAGGCTGTATGAAGCTACAAATGTTCTTTGTGGTCAGTGGTAAGAAATTACTAATAACCTTGATTTCTTCCTCTAGATGCCTCTTGAGTTCCTCAATCTGTTGGGTGAAGCCCTGTTTGCCTCTTGACAGCTGAGAAATCAGAGCATCTTTTTCATCTACCTGGCGTGCAAATTCACCTGGGGAAGCACACAAATAAAAAGACATTCTCACTGTCGTTTATGACCCATAAAAGCTGTTTTAGGAGTCATGACAAAACGTATGGGAGTCTCACCTGCTTCTGTCTGCAGACGAGCTCTTTGAACATTGAGGTCGTTGATCATGCGCTGATGCTCTTCTTCCTTGGTCTTAATCTCACTCAGTTGATCTTCCAGTGTGCGGCACATCTTCTCCAGGTTGGCCTGTGAAGATCACAGAGAATGAATGATTAGTTATCTAGATGTCGTCTTATTCTGAACAGCAGGACTCTAACCAGAAAAAAGTGGACTTGCAATTTATAAACTGTTCCTTGCAGTTAGAAGGTTAGAAACAGGTTCTATACAGAGACAGGGAGTTAGATCGTAACCTGGCCATAACTTTAAAGGATTATTTATTTTCATGTTGTTTTCGTATTTTTCCATACCTTGGCTTTGGAAACAGACTCCATGTTACTAGCCAGGTCATCAATCTCCATCTTCATCTCACTCTTCTCCTTCTCCAGCTTCTGCTTCACGCGTTGCAGGTTGTCGATCTGCTCCCCCAGCTCAGCTGTGCTGTCCGCGTGCTTCTTGCGCAGGGCGGCAGCCGTGGCTTCGTGCTGCAGCGTGGCCTCTTCCAGGTCACGGCGCATCTTCTGGAACTCTGCCTCACGCTTCTTGTTCATCTCCACCTGAGCTGCTGTGGCCCCTCCTGCTTCTTCCAGGCGCTCGCTGATCTCCTCCAGCTCCCTGGACAGGTCAGCGCGATGCTTCTCTGCTTTAGCGCGAGACGTTCGCTCGGCCTCAATCTCCTCCTCCAGCTCCTCAATGCGGGCCTGCACAACAGCAGGGACCCTTCACAGCCGTGCCCTCCTCCTGCCTCAGCTGAGCCTCAGCAAGGCAGCAGAAGGAACAGGCACTTGCCTGCAGCTCCTTGATTTTCTTCTGGAGTTGCATGCCCAGGGCTTGCTCATCTTCGATCTTGCTCTGGATCTGGCTGATTTCAAAGTCTTTCCTTTGAAAGCCAAATGAATTGTGTTAGAGCTCAAAGAAAAAAGGACAAGTGCTGCAGCCCAGCACTCAGGTGCCCCAGAGACACACTTACTTCTTCAGCTTCTCATCCAGCTGCTGCTTATCATTCTCCAAATCCATGATGCTGTCCTGGGCCAGCTTCAGGTCTCCTTCCAGTTTCCTCTTGGCTCTCTCCAGGTCCATGCGCAGTTTCTTCTCTTGCTCCAGGGACCCTTCCAGCTAAACACAACAAGGCCATCAGTGCTCCACCAGCCAGGTCAGGCTCCATACCTGTCCTGTTCCTGCTCTGTGTCTGTGTGCTTACATCGTCCACTTGCTGTTCCAGCTTGATCTTGGCCTTGGTCAGAGTATTGACTTTGTCCTCCTCTGCCTGCAGGTCATCCAGGGTCTGCTGATGGGCCTCTTGGAGGGCTTTCTTCTCTTTTGTCAGCTTTACAATGGTCTCATCCAAGGCTGCCATCTCCTCTGTGAGGTTTTTCACCTACAAGTATAAGCATGTTTTAAAATTTGGAAGAAAACTTTTTCACTGGTTTTCTGTTTCATTTATCTATTGGATGCTCAGAAAAGCCCAGCTCAACAGTTTCCAAAGCCAGCATGTCTTTTGGTAAGTTGCCTCTTACTCTGAGAATCTATCATGTGCTGACCCTTTATGTGACTGCCAATGTTTGTACCTTGTTTTCAGTGGCATGTTTTTCCTTCTCCACCTTGGCCAGTGTTAGCTCAAGGTCATCAATATCTTTCTTCAGCTCTGAACATTCATCCTCCAGTTTCCTCTTCTTGGCTGTCAGTTCAGCATTAATTTCCTCTTCATCCTCAGCCCTTTCAGTCACCTCCTTGACTTTGGCTTCCAGTTGTATTTTGGTTTTGATGAGCTGGTCACACCTTTCCTCAGCATCAGCCAAAGCATCGGCTTCCTGGTGCGAAAATAGAGGAAATATGATTTAATACTGGAGAGACTGATATGAATTTCTAAGACCTTCAGAATTACTTTTTGGGAAAAAACACACTGTCCAATTACCTTACAAACTACAAATCTATAAAAAATTTTTAGCTAGTTTTTTTCTTGTTCAACCTTTTGCATCATTAATACAGCTCTGTTTAGCTACATTTCTTTTCACCTTATTTATTTTGGGCGTATCAGAAAGTCACTGACATTTAATTGATATTTTCCTTTTCTTCTTTCAAAAGTGATTGCATATTATTATGTACTAAATTCAAATTCATGTGGAAGTTTTGAGAAATATAAATAACTGAGAAAATATTTGAAATTCCCATTCGTAGCTTTATACACATCCAGTGCTGTCAGTTGACAATAGAATATGATTCATCTTTCCCTGAACTAGGTATTTCAAACCAAGGGTGTTATCAAAATGTTTTTTATGGTTCTGAGAGACCAAAAGGCTTTGGAGACAGACATAAGGAGATAGTGCTTGTGTTGTAAGTTTTAATGGGCATCTGTCTTCTGGGAATAGTAGGTACAGGAGGTGAAGTGACATTTCTATAAGAAATGGCAATCTGCTCTTCATTTTGACATCTGAGGTAAGGCAGAGTAGTAGGTCAATCAAACTATTGTCTCTGCTCCACTGGACACACTACTGTGACTAAAATAAGGCTTTATGTCTCACATAATGCCTCTCTTGTGGCTTTATGAGCTCACATGAACACATGTAGGTATGAAGACTAAAAAACTCATACTTTTTAAACTCCAGCTGGCAACAGTGAGTGGAGATTGATTGGAGAAAGATTGTGGCCTTAATTTTACCTTTAGTTACATGGTATTAGGCTTAAAGTATTTTAGAAAGCTTAGTATATAATTTGACAGTCCTGTTTTGGGAAAGAAGACTTAGATCTTATTTACTCATAAAAGTATGGGAAAATAATACTTACAGCCTGCACTTGGAGCTGCAGGTCATTTTTCTCCTGCACCAGTTTCACCATTTTCTCCTCCAGTTCCTTCCGCTTTGCCTCAGACTTTGCAAGCTCCTCCTTGGTTTTCTCAAACTCTTCCTTCATGTTGGCCATCTCCTTCTCAGACTCTGCACTCTTCAGCAAGGGCTTGATCTTGAAGAACAGCTTCATCCATGGCCAGTGTTTGACATTCATGAATGCACGGATGTTGTACTGGATGCAGAAGATGGACTCCCTGAGGCATGATTTAAAAGTTCAATGAATATTCTCAGTCTGATGAGTGTCAACACTTTCCCATGAGCAAATGTACTTAAACTGAAGAAGAGGAAGGTGTACCTCCTCTCCACCATTCTCTGGTACTCCACTCTCATCAGGAAGCCTCTGCACCTGGCCTGGGTGCGGGTGATGAGCTGTGCCAGCTTCTCATCCCTCATCTCCTCCAGGAGTCCCAGCAGCCCAGCTTTGAAGAACACCTTGAGAGAGGGAATGTTGCAGCACATCACTGTCAGGTACAGCAAAGGCCAGGGCCACAGTGAGTGGGGGGGTTTGTACCTTGGTGTGTCCAAATTTGTACTGGGTGTGGTCCACATCGATTGAGCCAAGGAGCTTCTCAGAAGCCTTCTTGCTATCGATGAACTGTCCCTCGGGGATGGCACTGGCATTGAGCACCTTGTACCTGTGGAATCACAGGAAGGTAAGGATATTTTTTTTCCAAGTAACGTACAGTAGCCACTTATATTCTTATATCTTTTTGAAAACATAGCACAGCCTAAATGGACCCATGAATGAACCAATATTGCTTTTAATGCTGCTGACAAGCGCAGAGCTCTCACCTCTGTTTGAAGTCAGCATAGAGGACTCTGCTGGGGAATCCCTTCCTGCAGATCCTGATCCCTTCCAGCACGCCGTTACAGCGCAGCTGGTGCAGCACCAGCTCGTGCTCCATGGCACCTAAGCAATAAGATAATAATTTGATAATTCATGATAAATCATAGAGAATAATGGCTACATCACACTATTTTTTATCTCTGCCTGAGGTCCTTACCAGGTGTTTTAGTCTCATTGGGGATGATGCAGCGCACAAAATGGGGGTGAGTGCTCCGCAGATTGGTCATCAGCTTGTTGAGATTCTCCTGTGGGATCATGCATAGTGGCTTAGGTAAAAAAAATTTACTTTTGCATACTTTGTACCTAGGTGCCAAGGAACTAATATAATAAATCTTAGGAGAATGAATCTTTCAATGTGAAAGTTTAGATTTAATCAAACCTTCTATATACTTTTTCTTGAAAAGTCTTCTCATTGAAATATGGTTTAAAATTCTTCACGTTATTTTGGAGGAAGTAAAACACTGCTCTGAAAATATTTTAACACAAGCTTTTTTGGTACAAATATTTATATTACATGACAGATTCTGAAAAATATTTTTAACAAAAATATGAGTGAACTTTCATAATTCAGAAAGCCAAATGAATCCTAAATTTGAACAGAAAATCGCTATGAAAAGCGCTTTATACTTAATATTGCTTCTTTAGAAAACCAATGCCAAAATATATACCTGAGTGTATTTAGCTCAGTTTTGACACTGTATTCATGTCACTTTATAGAAAATTAATCCATACTTTACCCTGAAGAGAGCTGAGACAGTCTGGAAGGAAGAACCCTTCTTCTTGCCTCCCTTCTTGCCACCACCACCACCGCCACCGCTAGCCTCTTAAAAAACAACAACAAAAAAAGATGTTTTTCAATATAACCTTTTCTTGTTCCATCTTGACATATGCCAAATGTTGAAAAAGACAATTTAGGAAAATAACCTGCTTCTGCTCCACCATAAGAAGCAAAGAGTAAAGCCAGGGTCTTGACAGAGGATTTCTGGTACAGCCCAATGACAGTTTCATTCAGAGGGTCCTTGTTCTTCTCCAGCCAGCCAGTGATGTTGTAATCCACTGTTCCAGCATAGTGCACCAGGGAGAAGTGGGCCTCAGCCTTGCCTTTGGCAGGCTTGGGCTTCTGGAAATTGCTGGACTTGCCCAGGTGCTGGTCATAGAGCTTGTTCTTGAAAGAGGTGTCAGTTGCCTTGGGGAACATGCACTCCTCTTCCAGGATGGAGAAGATGCCCATGGGCTGGAAGATAGTTCAATAAACAAGAGAGAATGCCTGTATAATATATGATTATGGCTTGGTCTCAAAGGGAATGTAGAAAAAGACCGGAAGTTGAAAAACAAACTTTGCCATGTAGAAAATTTATTTCTAAAAAGTCAGACTAAAAAATTTACCTGATTGATTTACACTTTGGCATCATGATTCGGGAATGTTTTCTATGCCAAAGACCATGTTAAAGTTCACGAGGAGACATAACACATTTTAAAGTATTTTTTTTCAAATTGTGTCCATTGCATATTTACATCCGGTTTTGAATTTTCAATCAGTGCCCTAAATTATACGGAGCTACAAGAAATCTCTATTTCTTCCTCTCAGAGGTCAGGCATTGTACTTGCTTTGCTATGAACCATACAGAAAAAATATATTTTCCAGATAACGTTTTTCTAGAACCCTAAGAAAGTGTTTTAATTTTAATTTAGGAACATCCCTGTGTTTTTGAAGGTAATATCCTTTAGTCAAGTAAATACAGATACCTTCCATGCAGAGAGTGTGTGAGAATTACTTCTATAGTTTTCTGTGGTATTCATAATATCTATAATGCATAATTAGTAGGAGTACCAGTCCAGATATATTTCTACAATTAAAATCAAATACAAGAATCTAACCATGGGAAATTTAAAACAATAGGTTCTTGAAAATGGAAGACATTAGAATTAAAAATATACCTTCTCAATGAGCTCAATGCAGGCAGCCAGGTCCATCCCAAAATCAATGAATGTCCACTCAATGCCCTCCTTCTTGTACTCCTCCTGCTCCAGCACGAACATGTGGTGGTTGAAGAACTGTTGCAGTTTCTCATTGGTGAAGTTGATGCACAGCTGCTCCAGGCTGTTGAACTGTTCAGTGGAATAAAACCCACAACAACCAACCCTCATCAATGTGCCCAGCTCTTCATCATTCTCCACCACCCTTTACAAATCTCCCCAGTTAAAACATAACTGTATTATCAGGACCACACCATAACAAAACCTATACGCATCTCCAGAAAGAAATGCCTACATAATGAAAATGAGGGATTTTTTTTAATCAGACTTTTTTAGTGAATCTCCTAAAATTAATAAAATACTTTGGCATTTTTTTAATTCAGCAAAAAAAGATGAGTGCATGCTCTTGTCTCCAAATTAGAAATTCATATTATCTCTTATTAAAAACATAACTATTAATTCCTTGGTTCTTTAAACAAGTTGAACATCTTTAACTAATTATATATTTGACAGTGTATCTCCTAGTTCTGCTCCAGAAGCTCTTTTATAAATTTATTGGAATTATTTGGGGTTATTTAATCCTTAACATTAAGCTCAAACAGTTCTAATATTACAACATAAAAAATTCTATTTGCTGCTTCTGCACAAACAAAATGACTGTGCTTGTACTGAATGGAGCTCTTGAGGATTTTGTTTTCTGCTGTGAAAGAAAATTACCAGGTTTTTTTCTGCATGAAATCGCAAATGACTAACGTGTTAAACCTTCAGAGGAGTATTACATGATATAGCAATCCTTCCCTTCAAGAGCAGCCCTCAAACCTGAAATCCTTACATCAAAGATCTCGAAGCCAGCAATGTCCAGGACACCAATGAAGTACTGCCTGGGCTGCTTCGTGTCCAGCTGTTCATTGATACGAACAACCATCCACAGGAACATCTTCTCATAGACAGCCTTTGCCAGGGCACCCACTGAATTGTACACCTAAAACAAAGAGGAATGGAGCAGAAGAAATACAATATCCAGAGCAAATAGTAATGGATTCAAGTCAAGAGGCTTCCAGTCACCGAGTGGTTGTTGTTACCTGCTGCACAGTTTGGCCCTTGGTCACGTATTCATTGCCCACCTTGACTCGGGGGTAGCAGAGGGCCTTGAGCAGGTCTGCTGAGTTCAGACCCATCAGGTAGGCAGCCTTGTCAGCAACTAAGGACAAGGACAAGGAGATAGAAAAGTTAAGGTTAGCAAGACATGCAGCACTTTGAGTGATGAACCCTTTCCAAAACAGCTGCGATATTTAACGTTCACATGACCAAATTCTGCATACTGGATCTCAGAGGAACCATGACATAATTTTTCAAATGAAATCATCTTTGTGTTGAATGTTTTACAGAGTGGTATGTATAAAAGCTTTGTGTGTCTTCAAAAATCTTCACAGAAATGTCTAGAAACAACGTATTTATTGGAAATTAATCCTGGAATTCATGAGCAATTTTGGCGTAAAAAGTGGTCTATGAAGTAGAAGTTGTACAACTGAATGTAATGTGTTTATTTTCTTTAATTATCAAGCAGAAACAATTTTTTTAAAACAGATCTTTTTTTCTAAATGGGTCTAAGCACACTGAGCAGGCTATGCTAATTTAGAGTGGTAGCTCAGGAGAGATTTTTGGACATATGCAGTTGGTAGAGCCGATAAAGATGAGCAGTAATTGAAGAAAGAGTGTATTTTGGATGGCAGTTTGATACCTGTGTACTATCTCACCCAAACACATTTCTACACCATCTTACAAATACTGAATTATTATGGCCACTTCCATTTCTAACAAGTCAGCCAAAAATTTTGCTGGTACCTTCTGTGCCATCAGGCTCTGCCTGCTCCTCTCGTTGTTTCTGCTTGAACTTCAGGTTCCCATAGTGCATGACAGCCCCTGTCAGCTTGTAGATGGCTGTTTTCTCATCTGCAGTGAAGCCCAGGATGTCAATGGCACTCTGGCAATACAATGAACAAAGTGGAGTATTTACATGTTATCTGATGTACGACCTGTGCCTGTTGACCTGTTCTGTACATTACTTACATCTGTTGCCATCAACTCCTCCTTGTCATCAATGCTGGGAACAGTGATTTCACCTTGACTCACAAAAGGGTAGTCAAATGGGTTGGTGGTGATGAGAAGCATTTCTGAAAACAAATGTGTTCATGGGTTAAATTTATTTAATCTTGTAATATAATAGAATGTTGCTCAAAGATTTTCCTCTCAAAACCTCAGTGATCTTTCCTACCGATTAGCTCTGGCTTCTTGTTGGACATGATCTGATAAAAGATGTGGTAGCTCCTTTCCGCCTTGAGCTGGAAAGTGACTCTGGACTTCTCCAGCAGATCTGCCCAGGCAGGTAGAAAGAGTCAGGCACTTGTGGGAATGCACATGGACATGGGAATTTGGGAAGGGATGGGAGCAGTCCAGGAGAGTCTCTTACAAGTTTCAATGTCAGCAGAAGCCAGTTTGCCTGTGGCACCAAAGTGGATTCTGATGAATTTGCCCTGTTAAGCAGAAGCAGCAGCAGGTCAGCCTGGATGTGCTCTGTTGAGATCTCCTTTGCATGAAGAACTGCTCAGGCATCATGTGTGTTGCCAGGAGAGGGAGAGATTTTATGGAAAGCAAGAACTCACAAAGCGTGAGGAGTTGTCGTTCCTCACGGTCTTGGCGTTTCCAAAGGCCTCCAGCAGTGGGTTGGCACTGATGATTTGATCCTCAAGTGTCCCCTAAAAGAGAAATCTTCTTGTCATGATCCAGCTCATCAAGAAATTGGAGAGTTGTAGGTTTCTAGGCGTGGGACCTCACCTGCATTTTGCCTGAGGTCTGCTCCTCCTTCTTCTTGTCTCCACTGGCTGCAATTGTTGCAAAGTACTGGATGACACGCTTGGTGTTCACAGTCTTCCCGGCACCGGATTCTCCGCTGGCAGAGCCAAGAGAGAAGCAGAGGGTGCGTGGTCAGGCAGGAGGTGCCCTGGCACCGGGCAGCCCCGCAGGGACCCGCGCAGGGGGTGTACGTACGTGATCAGGATGGACTGGTTCTCCCGATCTGCGAGGAGACAGAAACACAGTACTTAAAACTCAATGAACAACAAAGGAAGAACAAAACATAGTCAGGAAATTTTAATGTTTTGCCTGACGTCATCTTGACTTAAACAAACAAATCTCCAAAACACATCACTGTGTAAAAATGTGTCTTTCATTTAAAACTGTAGAATCAATTCTATGAATATAGAAAAGCCCTGAACAGATGTGTGTGTGTCAGAACCAAGAAAGCTTTGAAAATTCTCTTCACTCTGCTGAGACAGAGTATTCCTTCAGAGAATTTAATAGTCCAATGCCTCTGAGACAGACAGAGCCACTCACCAGTGAGCATGAACTGATAGGCGTTGTCAGAGATGGAGAAGATGTGTGGAGGGGCCTCCTGGCGCTTCTTGCCTCGGTAGGCCAACACCACCTCGGGGTTGTAGACCGGCAGCCACTTGTAGGGGTTGACAGTGACGCAGAAGAGACCCGAGTAGGTCTGTGAGGAAGGGACACAGCACGTTGGCTTGGCCTGAGCCTGGCCCAGCAGCTGCTGAGGCTGCCCAAAGGAAGCTGCTGCTGCCACTTACGTAGATCATCCAGGCTGCGTAACGCTCTTTGAGGTTGTACAGCACAGCGGGCTCGTGGAGGTGGGTCATCATGGCCATGTCCTCAATTTTGTCATACTTGGGAGGGTTCATGGAGTAGATCTGGTCATCCTTCACCGTCAGGGTCTGTCCGAGGAACAAGGATAGACATGTCAGGTAAGAGCCAGAGTGGGGATCAAATTTTGTCCTTCAGCCTTGTGTTTGACTCACCTCTCCCCCTTCAGTCTTGACAGTGACTTTTCCTGATTCTCTGCTCTGGATTGTCCCTTTCACAAAGGATTCCTTTGCATGAACCACGAAGACAGATGACTTGGCATCAAAAGGTTTGTTCTGGGCCTCAATTCTCTCCTTCTCTGATTTTCGGAGGTAAGGAGCCGCCTCCCCAAAGATGGCCATCTCGGAATCCGAAGACATGGCTGCACTTTATGGAGGGGCTCTTCAGCAGAGAACTCTGTGGAGGAGCAGATATGTTACTCAAATTTGCCAAAAAGTAAGCACTTGTTAGGAGAAGAAAAGATAAATTGTGGAGAAAAGGAACTATATTAATACTGCTTGTAGTTTTTTGGAAGTAATTGTGAATTTTTGCATTGGTGCTGATGCCTTCTGGAGCTGAGCTGGAGCAGAGAGCAGCCAGAGCAGAAAGATAAAGCAGGGATTTATTAAAAGGCCTCACTGAGCACACCTGGGCAGCACAAGAGCCCATCTGGGCTACACCCAAGTTGAAGCACAAAATGATCACAAAAATGAACACCCAGACATGAGGTCACACACTTTTATAAGATTTGGTTCATCAGCATATTGGAATTAATTGTCCAATTACAGCTTCAGGTTATGAAGTCCCATTCTCCTCGTTTATTCTTCTCATTTCACTGTTGCTTTTGTTCTTGGGCCTGAAATTTGCATCAGTTGTCCTTGGTCCCAAACGAAAAAGGAATTGTTTTGTCTCCCTACTCTGTGAAGAGAGCTCACCAACACTTAATGCAAAACTCAGAACTACCCACCAAACCAGCAGAGAATCTGAAAAATATAAAAGCTAAAATTTAAAGCAATAGTGCAATTCAATATTTTTGGAAAATGCGAAAATTATATTTCGGGAGATTTTTTGGCTTACGCTGAAATTACATTTAAATAATCTACAAATGCTTAGCACTCAACTATTCAGGCACTGTACTGTGGAACTAAGGACCTCAAAAATCCTTTCAACTGCTTACGTACTCTTAAAATTAATTTGGAATTATTATAATGTTGTTTCCCCACAACTGATAATTTTTCACAAAGGTCAGAATGCTCATACTCCACTTGAATTGCATACTGAAAACTCAAGCTTCTTACAGGCTCAATTTCAGTATTTAGAACATTTTTTATAATTGTATTAATAATACAATTTTATTTAATTTTCTTAACTGCTTGAATCCAGGCATACATTGCAACATGACAGTTAAAAGAAGATTACTGCTGTTCAAACCACATTGATAGCTCATTTTCTAGTACTTCCTTTTGTTTTTTAAAAATTAGTAGAATTTTAGAGAAAAACAAAGTTCAAAGACTTAAAGCTCAAATTAAGTATTTAAAAATAAGGAATTTTAAAGCCTGTATTAATTTCTCTGAAATATTTTTTTCTTCCCTCTGCCCTGAGGAAAATAAAAAACGAACAACCCAAAGAGTAGGCAGCTAGGAAAACATTTAAATATCTCTTTCTGTATAGAGTTAGGTACCTGGTATTTACACATTTAATCTTGTGTTCATTTGTTCTAAAATGAGAAAATATAACATGATATTTCTTTATTTGTCTCTGGAATAATAGGTAGTGGCTTCCAGAGGATGGGAGCTGCATTTTCCTTTTGTGAGGTAGCAGAGCAGGGAACAAAGGGCAGCATTGCTTTTTACAGAGGAGACAATCACAGCTTGGTTTCTTATACTACAGCTCTTTCTGCTCCTACTGCTTTAGTGATTCCAAAATTTTGGACAAAATATCACATTACTTTATGTATTCTGAGACAAAATGCCGAATTTTGCAGTTTTCCTACTGTATTCTTAGCTCAGTTACAGACCTACAACAGCAATGATGGGAAGGCAGTACACCACAGTCCCTGTTAGGTGAGTTAAGCAGAAGTGAAGAGTGTCCCAATTGGGATTTTCTGGCCTGCCATGAATAGTGAGAGACTTCAAACACAGCTCCTTAAAGAATGGACCAGGTCACCTTATGAGATCCCTTACAACCTGATTCTATGATTCAATAATTCACTTGAAAACCAGACCAACCTTCAGCACCCCACCACCTTATACTTGAGAATAAACAGTGAAACAGGGAGCATTCACTCAGCCATACACACAGCCACCCTAAAGGATCTGTCTCTGCCCCTGAGAATTTGTGAATCAGCTTCTTACCTCTCGTGACACCAGATGTGTGGCTCGTGGGCTGGCAGCTGGTCAGTGCTGTAAAACACAAATGGCAGTTCCCAAATTGCTGCTGCACAGAAATGGAGATGAAAACACGCAGGTGCCTTGAGAACAGGTTGATAATGGAGTCCCCTCCTGGGCAGGAGCACCGGAGGCAGCAGGAATGTGGTGGCACTTGAGGCTGCCATCCCCTCCCTGCCAGCCTGCAGACCCCATCCTCTTACCTTGGAGCTTTCTGTGGAGCCAGGGCAGACGTGTTGCAGGGACGTTTTATAAGATCTCGCCTGCAGATGCTACAGATGCCTACTCTTTCTTCGGTCAAAAATATTTTGGCAAACCCTCTTTGGCTAAGCATTGTCTGGCAAACTGAACTAAGGGCATAATTGTCATTTGACATGACTAGATATAATTAGAAAATTTTGATGTCTTAGTGGCTATATGAATACATCTCCTATAAATAATGTGACAAGGGTGTTAAGGAGAGAATCTGGACTAGTCAAAGCACTTAAAGAACTTGGATTCAGGACTTATGGATTCTATTGCTGGCTTTCCCACCGACTCACAGCACGACCTGGGATGGATTGCTTGGTATGTCTGTGCTGCAGCTCTCCCAGCTGTGCAATGGGAATGTCAGCTTTCATCTTTCCCTTGCAATGGTGTGAATCTTGTAAGAAATGCCTAAGAGGAATACATTAGGCGAGCTAGGAGGGAAGTAAGTATTATGAAAAGCATTTGGCGGATGTGCTGGTAAGATTCTGAAAGCAGAGGAACAATCTCTGTGTTAGTGTGATAATGCAGTTGCCTGAGAGTCATTAACAGGGCAAGATAGTACAAGGACAAAGATTTTGTCAAAGAAATAAGAGGCTGAACTACTGAGGTGGGTCTCAGAAAGAGATGTGAAGTCACTTCTGATCCATGAAGAAGATATAGTGCAGATATACCAATCTGTACACTTGGAATTGCAAAAGAAGGAGGAATTCTCCAAAAAGGGTTGTTATGAGCTTGCACATGACTTTGTGCTAAGGTGAGTATTGTGAGGTGTACTTTGATTTCTGCTATATAGATCAGTGCAGCTTAACAACAGGTGTTTCTTTCTTTTCTTGATGATGTTTTAATTAATCAGAAAGTACCATCAACCCAGGACAGTATTGGCTGTTCAGGACAGGATCTCAATTGTTTCCTATGGTTTTTTTTCAAGTCTGTCCCACTACCCCAGGTTGCTCCAAGCTCCTTCCAGTCTGTTCTTGAACACTTTCAGGGATGGAGCAGCCACAGCTGTTCTGGGCAACCTGTGCCAGGGCCTTAGCACCCTCATAGGGAAGAATGTCTTCCTAATATCCAATTTAAACCTGCTCCCTGTCAGTAGGAAGGCATTCCCTCTTTTCTTTGTCAAAAGTCCCTTTCCTGCTTACATCCAGCCCCTTTTAGGCACTGGAAGGTTGCTAGAAGGTCTCCCTGGAGCCTTCTCTTCACCAGGCTGAACACCTTCAGCTGTCTCAGCCTCTCTCCAGAGCAGAGGATGCACTCAGAGCATCTTTCATGGCCCCCTCTGGATTCACTCCATCAGGTCCATACTGTTCTTATGTTGGGGGCTCAGAGCTGAATACAATGTTCCAGCTGGGTCTCACCTGGGTGAGGCAGAAGGACAGAATCCCTGGAGCCCCTGCTGCCCACACTGGGGGATCAGCCCAGCTGCCAGGACACATGGCTGGGACACACTGGGCTTCTCATCCAGTAATACCCCCAAGTCCTTCTCCTCAGGGCTGTTCTCAATCCATTCTCCACCCAGCCTGTACTTGGGATTGTCCAGAAACACGTGCAGGAACTTACACTTGGCCATACTGGACTTCATGAGGTTCTTCTACCTCTTCTACCTCTCCAGGCCCCTCTGGGTGACATTGCTTCCCTCCAGCATGGCACCTGCACCACGTGGTCTGGTGTCATCCACCAACTTGCTGAGGATGCCCCTGAACCCACTGCTCCTGTTGGCTAAAGAGATATTAAACACCTCTGGTTATGCTTCCCCTTTTACAGTGTCAGCTTCACCACACAGACACGACTGCTTCAGTATAATATAGGATAATAAAATAGTGGCTCAGCCACTTCCTCTGCCAGTTCCCTCAGGACTTGTGGTTGGATCTCATCAGGTCCCATGGTTCTAACCTCTAAGTTCCTTTAATGGTCTCAAACTTGATCCTATAGTGGGTGGTTCTTCATTCTCCCAGTTCCTGTCTTTGCCTTCTGCCACTGGGATGGTGTGGCTTGAGCACTTGCTGGTTAACACAGAGGCAAAACATCACTGGGTACCTCAGCTTTCTTTAGATCCCAGGTAATGAGGTGACCTGACTCCTTGCAGAGAGGGCCCAAAATTTCCTATCTTCCTTTTTTCACTAACATTCCTCCAGAACCTTTTCTTGTTGCTTTTGATGACCCTGGCCAAGTTTAATTCTATCACAGCCTTAGCTTTCCTCTGCTCCTTGGCTGCTTGGACAATTTATCTATATTCCTCCCAGGCTCCTGTTCATGCTCCCATCCTCTGTGGGCTTTCTTTATGCATTTGAGTTCATCCAGGAGCTCCTTGCTCATCCATGCACACCTCCTGGCATTTCCTCTTTGCTGGAGTGCATCACTTCTGAGTTATCCCTGAAAAGTCCAAAGTCTGCTGCCCTGGAATCCAGGGCAGTGAGCTTGAGTGTCCTCTCCTTGCTGCCCCAAGGCTCTCTAACTCCACCATTTCATGGCCACTGCAGTGAAAGCTGACCTTGAGCTTCACATTCCCCATCAATCCCTCCTTGTTGGTGAGAATGAGGTCCAGCCCTCCTCCATACTGGCTCCTCTATCACCTGAAGAAGGAAGTTATCATCACAAGAAAGTCCTGGACCAGTTAGAGTGGCTCCAAAGGAGGGATAAGAACTGGAACACCCCTCCTATGAAAAAAAAAGTGAGATACTTCACAGAATCATAGAATAATTCTGGTTGGAAAAGGCCTCCAAGACCACAGAATCCAACCTTTGACCAAGCACCACCACCCTCACTAACCACAGCACCAAGTGCCACGTCCAGTCACTGGGATTGTTCAGCCTGGAGATGAGAAAGGTTCAAGGACACCTTCATGAGGCCTTTCAATACTTATGGGAGGCTTGTAAGAAGATGGAGCAAGGAATTTAAACAGCAAGAAGCACTGGTTTTAAGCTGAAAAAATGTAAATTTCAGATAGATATAAGGCAGAAATATTTTATGATGAATGTGGGGAGACACAGGGATGGGTTCAATGAGGCTCTGACCAGTTTCCCTGAGGTCTTCTCTGAGGAGCTGCTGCTGCCTTTCTGCTCTCTGTGGCATGCAGCAAGCCTGGCTCCTGCTGTGCTGTCAGGCTGGGGCCTAAGGTAGCTTCTCACATGTGAGCCAGGCTGTGAGAAAGAATTCCTTCCTTGTTCCCTGATGTCCTCTCAGTCATCAGATGACATTTTCCCTAGCTGCAAATCATCCAGGTTTTATTTAGTCAAAGGCCAAGTGTGTTTGGTCAGTGTTCCCAGGAGGACACAACTGTCACCTGTGTTATGGAGTTATATTTTATGTTATTCTGCTATGTAGCTTTCCACAGCCATACAGCAGAATACATCCATATATATTCTTTGTGAAGGAATTTGTGAAGTTATTGCAGTAAAGGTGAATGAAATATATGCTCAATTCCCTATTTTACTTCAGGAAAAAATACAGTATTGTGTACATTTCAACGTAACATCCATAACTATGGTATGCAACAGTCCTACAATATCTAAATGTAAGTATATATGGATATTCACCTCTAATTCTTACTGCTTCACAACTTTTCTGCACATGAGCCACCTACTGTTTGCCAGTATATTTCACAGTCCTAAACTCATGTAACATCCTCTATCATTACAAATAGTTACAATGCTTTTCTGTCTTTTCAAATATTCTGAATATTTTTATTATCTTTTCACTGAATTGTGCTCCCAAATTTAAATTATAGGCAGTTTTTCCTGAAGAGATTGTTTAATATTGTCCAAAGATAATGTAAAAAAAAATCAAAATATATAATATATAATCAAAATATATATAATACATATATGATGAACTTTTGTTTAGTTTATGGAGCCTTACACAATTTCCATACATTTCTTCTATTTAGAAATAGTAGTAACAATTTAAATCTGATGATGTCTATATGCACTCAGGCATAATGAAAAATTCATGTAACTTTGAGTGTACAGAGAGAAGAACAGAATTATCTGTGCTCTACCAGGGAAGCTGAGGAAAATGCCAATGTACTGAGCTCCTCTAATATATGATAAAATATATGTCATAAAAGAAACTGTCCTGCTGTTTTTTCCATAAGCCACGCATCTAATGCAGCACGGACCTGATTTCTCAATATGACCTTCATGGGAGCCTTTCAGGGCTCTTTTTTGGTTACAGCAACAGCTGAGAAAAGAAGTCACTGATTCCCACTGCTGCCAGGACTTAATGGAAACTCAGCAGGGGATGGCTGGAGAAACTAATTTCTTCTTATGTGTTCTCTGATATCAATGTCTGCTGCTCTTTGCCCACCATTTGCAGGGTGATACATACCTGAACCCTTTCCTTGTCCCTCTCAAGTCCCTTTCCATGTACAAGCACAGAGGGAAATAACATCCTGCTGAACAAGCACAGCAAAAGTTTTCAGTGCTGCAGTATTTGCTTCACAAGATCCAGGATGCAAGGCAGTGGAGATGACCCCAACAGGACAGGTTAATAAAACTGAAATTCTTCTGTATATTTGTTCCTGACCTAGCTCTGGTTCTACTCAACAGCAGGTAACTTTTGACAAGCACAGTTGGGGCAGCACTGAAGAATGTGGTCTTGCATTTGGGCTTATTCAGAAAATTCAGATTTTGGTGGAGAATTAAAAGTATATTGATGGTGTTCTGGAGACAGCATGCTCTGTCCACCTGAGCAGCAAGGAGAGTCACAGTTCCCAAAGAGGTATCATATGACAGGGACAGTGCCATCTCAGTAGGCAGGGCTGTAAACATGCTCCTGCAGTGCCAGCATCTCCCCAGGAATGGGAAGTTCTATTTCTTCCAAAAGCAGGTGATAATTTAGAGACAGCATAACTAAATAGCTCGGGAGGACTTCAGCCTCATGTCTTGTAGGAAATATTCAAGTACCTGATGAACTCAAGGACCAATTAAACTCCAGCAATCTCTAAGTATTTCGTTATGGAATGAGGTTTAAATAATGCTTTGTTCTGATGTTTCAACACCAGAACAAAGTAACAGTGTAATTAAATAGCTGGAATGAAAAGCTGAATTCATGTGTGCAGATTTATCTTATTTGACACTGTGTGACTGAGAGATGCTACAGTCATCATCAGTTCCCTATAAGCCTCAACAGACCAGGAAGACAAAAGGTATGGGCAGGCAGCATAAATATCTTTACTCTCAGCATGACAGAGGGAAAAGGCATTACCCTGAGTGTTTCTGCCCCATGACTGCATTCCAAACTACTAGAAACTAGACTTACATCCAGACTCTTGTTCAGACTCTTGCCCTCTCACAAGAGCTTACCCTGATGAATCTGAGATATTCACCCTTTGTGGCAGCTTTACCTTTTTTTCACAAAGATGATCCTTCTCCTATTTAAATTTATTGCCATGTTGGCCTATAAGCTTCTTGTAAAGAATCCAAAGTCCTCAATCCTATTGGGCATCTGCTCTAAGTTCACAGGCAGTGAATTACTCTGGAGAAAAGTCATTTCATGCTGCCTTTCCTAGAGCACTGCCTCGTGCCAGGGAACATTTGCAGGCAGGGGAAGCCAATCACTTATACTGATAATTCATTAGCACATTTCTCATCAAGCTTTTGACCTGTGCCAGCAGCACATCTCCTAAACAGATTTAAAGGCATAACTGGACAGCTGGCATTTTCTGGGACACTTCCCAATGCAATCTGCATCCAGCCTCACCATGCTTGATACAGAAATAGTTTACTTCTATAAGCATAAACAGTTCCATGCCAATTGGCCTTGTTCCTGGACATGTTTCATTTACTGGTGTGGCTGCAGTGCTCCTCTGGGAAGGCTGGGAGGAGCGACAGCAGAATCTGTCCATGGGAAAGGAAGGACCTGCTGGAAGAAGCAACAACACCTTGATGAAAAAGGGAATTGAAATCGCTTGTGGCTCTATTAATTTTCTTGATGAAAAAGGGAATTGAAATCGCTTGTGTCTCTATTAATTTTACCTCCATCTCTTCAGGGCTGGACCCCACTACAGCTGGATGCAAAACACAGCAGAGACAAAAGAGGCAGACTGAGGACAGGCTCCAGCTACAGGCTGTCCTGCACAGTAGCAAGGAGGGGGCAAGGATCTGCAGTGCTGACATTCCCATGGAAGAGGGAGGATTTTATCGTGCTGAAAATAGATCCTTCTTGAGATGGAGACCGGGCAGCTGCCTCACCCTTTGCCAGCTCTCAACCACAGCTTCCTCACCCCCTCTGTTCTGCCACTGGCTGTGAATTCAGGAGCAGAAACCACAGCAAGGCAGCAAAGTCAAGTGGAAAAGTGGAGACATTTTAACATTATTAGTTTGTATCCCATTAGGATAGTATCCTGAACCCCCCATTCATTTTTTTTATCTTAGCACCATTCAGCTCACGAGCTAGAAACTCGACTTTAGTGTGTGGGTGAGGAGACAGAGGTGAAAATAACACATGGCATGAAATACTTTGCTGAACATCCTGAGGCTATGTAAAGTGTTTTCACAATATATCTTGCAGGCGTCTCATTTGGAAGCTGAGGATGGGCTGGACAAATGGATGGTTTTAACCTTTGAAAACTGTCTGAACCATTTCAGCTGTTCAATCAGCAGCTAATTAGTAGCTGGCTGGCAGTTGTTAATGAGAACAACACCCTTGTAGCTCACAACCAAACTTATCTTCCAAAATCTCCATCAAAGACCTATGAGTGAGTCACAGATTGCACCTTAGGCAAATTTGCCAATGGTGTTAATGGATTCCAGTGACAGAGATTTAATCTGTCTGCAACTTTGAAGGAATGGGGTTTGTCAGATAAAGCTTATTGCAGTTATCTGAGTTTTCTTCCTTCCTAAGGCCAATTTTGGTGATTCAGATGCATTCAGACTGTTCTCAACCATTGCAAATGCAATCTTTTGTGCACATCCAGGGATGTATAATTCCCAGCTCATTCAGATTTCCTCTTTGTTACCCTTGCATTCAGATTTCTTCTGCTTATAGAAGCAGTTGGAGCCAGGGATAAGAAAACAGGCTCCATGGATAGCCATGCCCAATAGTGCTCTTGAGCCACTGCAGTCCCAGCTAGACAAGGCAGGGATTATTCATGATGCCAAGCAAGCCCAAAGCCTGTCTCAGGTGAATTCAAGCTCCAACAAGTAGAGAACAAAACCCTGTCTTTACATATGTCACTATTTCCCGTCAGTATTAATGAAATGAAGCCTTTGAAGAGAGCCACAGTATGAAAGCAGATTTCTTGTCACTCAGCTGGGCTCCTGTATCCTGTAGCCAAGAAAACAGGATAGGAGATACTGCAGATATTTAGGGAAGATTGTCTCAGCATAAGGGAATCGTGCACCTCCACCATCCAAAGGGCATTAAAAATCTAATAGATGCATTTTGGTTTGAAAATGGGGGCACTGGGTTGCCTGTCGGAGCCTTTCCTGTCAACTGCTGGCTGCTTGTTAACTTAAGCAAATGAAAATCACACACAGAAAGACAAAAGTTTTTGATGAAGCCATCTGCAGGCCAGAGCTACAAACCACAGACTTACCTCATGGGGATGGCAGGAAAAGGTCAGCAGGGATGTCAGGATCCAGGAAGAAGTATATTTTTCCCCACGTCATGGGCTGGCCCTCCCTTCACATCCACGAGCACAGGGCTTCCATAACTGCCAGAGTTATCAGGGCCCTGGCTTTAATCAGCTGCTGCTCTCCCAAGGGACACAGGTCACTTTGAAGAAGAGCAGACAGAGTTTGCAAACTCTCTGCAGGTAGATAAAGAGGGCCCTGAGGGATCCCCAGCTGTGGGTGTGAGTGGCACTGCTGCCCATTGCTGGCTCAGCTGGTTGAAGGTGGTGAGGGTTTGTTGTAGGTGTAGTCTTGTCCACTGAGAAAATTTCAGGTCAAGGTATCTTTCCTGATCTGCAATGTAGGAGGATGAAAAAGGCTATGGGGAGGGATAATAGAAGATAACACCTGTGCTTTATACTGGACTAGAAACTTGCCCATCCTTCAGCCTTAAAACATATCTTGGGCATCTGTATTCAAACAGCTCAAAACTAGCAAAAAGCTCTAATTAAAGAAACTAATAGGAAATCCCAGGGTGACAGAGCAACAGGAGGTATGAGGTCACTTTTTTAATTGGCAGAGCTCTTGTAATAACTCTTCTGAGAAACAGGGAACTCCACAAGCCTCTCTGTACTGCTCATTAAATCCCTTGCATCTAAAGCCAATCACAGGTGTAGCAAGTTAGCTGTGACTGTTGGAAAATCTGCATTATAACATGAAAACCTGGGTTGTTTGTTGCTGTCTTGACAGCTGAGATGGTAACTTAATATTTGATCCACATGGGCTGTGTAACAGTGCAGTAAATAAAACGATCCCCATTAGTTCAGGGGTAAGATGAGAGCACAGCAGCAAAGAGTGACTGAAAATAAGAGCTGAGAGCATTAGCAAAAATCACGTGTTCTGTGGGTTTCCCAAACAGGCACAGTGATGTGGAGTGTACCAGTGTGATAATTTGGAGACTTTTATGGGGCACACGGGTGGCTCTGTATAAAGTTCTGGTGGCTCCTCTGCTGAAACATTCTGTGCTATCCCAGCATTACACATTCAGAAATTGCTGTCTCAAGGGGAAAAGGGGAGTCTCTGAAACCACAAGGGAGCAAAGAAACTCCCTTGAGAGAGGAGCTTGGAAGAATTCAACTTATAGCTCTTGGGCCTTGACCAGCACCCAAGGGGCCACCCCAAGTGAGCCACCCACTTGCTTTTAGGTGCCCCAGATCTCTACAAATCCATCCCACAGCCCGCTGCCTCCCCAGGCTTCTCATGGACTTTGAAAACTTGACTTGCCAAGCTTGAAGCCCACATCAGCCTGGAGCCAGCATCACTGGGCAGGGCACGAGCTGCTTTGCCCAGGCACCCAGCTGGCCCTGGCCCCAGCAGCTTTCTGTGCACTCCAGGAACACACAGAGAGCTTTGGCTGCCAGGTGTGTGCTGTGCCCAGAGACACGGGCACTCTCTGGCACTGCCTGGGCAAACACAGGGCTGTCCTGGCTGTCCCTGTTGGCTTCTTGTGACACACCAGGACACAAAGGCCAGCCCAGAGCATTGTCCTGGCAGTGGCTCAGCCTCAGTAACATCTGAAAAGCACAGGAATGATGAGACAGGCAGATGTGCTGAGGCTTTTCCTTAACACTACCCCATTCTTCAAATGCTCCTTGTTCAGGAACATCCCAATCCTTCTGTCTTTGTTCTGTGTGGGATCAGGAGTCTGCACCTGGTTTTCCTCTCATGGATTTAACTTTTGAATGAATGGAAACCTTCAGTAGCCACTGCATTGGTGGTGGTGAGCTGTGCAGATTAATTACAAGTGTTTTGAGGAATATGTGACACTAAATGCTCTCCAAAGGATGGTTTTTCTCATAGAGGAGGCACTCTTTGGACCATGAACGTTCTCTCCTCTATTTTCTGCCACTCATGAACCATAACCTTTTCAGATTTATGATGTGGACATCTGCACTGTCTTCGCCTGAACAATTCTGTCAGCGATACATCCCTAAGGATCCCAGACCAGTTATTTTTATGGATGGTAGTATCATTGCTCCTTGGGGTTGGATTTCAGAAACAGGGAGATTGTTTTTCACTGACATCTTAAAATTTGAGGGGGAGATTAGAATTCTCCAGGGAGTAAGTGAGGCATTTGTCTCTGTCAGCTGCACAGAGGATATAATCTGTTCCTATAATAAGAACACCAGGATTTATACAACTCAGGACATCATAAATTACGCTAAAATGTGGGGGTCTTCTGAATTCAGGAAACTGAAATGCAAACTCATGGAAAAATGAAAGTACACCTACATTTGCCTCAACACTGTTTATGTTACTCTCATATTTTCTTTTTGTGTCAAACCTGCAGTGGCTGTGCAGAGCTTGAACTCTTACTGGGAAGAAACCTCTGCATGTATGCACAGAAGGGGTGAAAACTTTCCTAGGCTGTTGTATTGAAAAAAATCCTGGAAAACAGATTTTTCCAATGCTGATTTTCCATGTAGGTGAGGAGAACACCTTTTCTTTTTTGGCAGGAAGAATGAGGTGATAGAAATGTCCCCCTTGTCTGGTTTCCATAGAATTCATCTGTGACATCCCCTGGGTGGTATCAGGGCTCCTTATGGAATGTGTGGGCACATCACAGATAGCCTAAGAGATATCTGCATGAGCTTCTCTGTGCTATCCCCCACTGCCCCCAACCCCATCATCAGTATCAAAAATTGTAGTAGGAACTAATACAGCAAAGCTGTCAGGGAATTTCCTGAATTTTCCTGTGGAAGATTTCACACAACAGCATGCTCTGTGCTTAGATGCATCCTGCCCTCCCTCGATCACTGCTCAACCAAGCATCCCCCAGGAGTTCTGGCAGTAGGAGTCAGTGCCTGGCTGTGCTGTCATCCTCCTCTGCTGAGACCCACTGAACAGGGAGGAGTGGGAGAGCCTGGAACCTGCCTCCCACAGTCAGCATGGCTCTGTGAGCCCCAGGGCAGAACAGCATCCTCATCTCCTGAGGAACAGGGATAGAACGAAGGGAAAACTGGGACAGAGAGGAGTCTTAGAAGTCATCTGGTGCTGAAGTAACTCACCCCCTCCAAACTATGAAAGAATCACTGACCTTGTGTCAGTCTGACAGTTTTGTCCCCCCCAGAGAAAATCTCTGGTCCCCTGGCATGACAGAAGAACCAGCTGGTGTGGGTCTCCTCGAAGCCATCGGGACACAGGGCTGCTGATGGTGACTGGCTTCTAGCTCAGAGGAAGGTGCTGGGCCTCCTGCAGCTCTTGCCAGAGCAGCAGTTCCCTCATGCCCTCAGCTGAGATGTCCAGGTGGCAGTCCTGGCAAAAGACTTGTTAACATGCCCAGGAAACAATCCACACATGCAATGGCTTCTTGGATTGTTTGGGAAGAGCCCACGGCATGGCATCTAGTAGACAGTGGATTATCTGCATAACAAGGAAGTTTGGATTTTGTTTTATGCCGAGCATCCAGGGCTCTTCTGATGCAGGCCAACAAAGTGGCATGTGCAGGAAGAATGTGATTCCCCTCCTAGTGTCAGGAGTACAATGAGGCATGAATGAACCCTTTCCTAGCATGATATTGTATAACCTCCAGTGAGCAGCTCACCCAGAAGAGAAGGCAGGTGCATGCCAGTGAGCACAGGGAGAACTAATCTCCTGCTAATAACATAGACAAAGACAAGCAAAGTAAAAAAAAAATAAAAAATGTGATGTAATATAATGATGAACAGCAGTAATTCTGGAAAGAGGCCATGCCATCAGTCATTTTAGAAGAACGGATATAAAGTCACAACAGTCAGTGCAAAATTCCTGCCCCTTGTTATAAATCCAGTATTTACAAGGCACATGGTTGTCCCCCAGACAATTCTCTCCCTAATGGTGAGAAATGTTTGGCATGTCATGAAGGCTTTTGTTAAATTATTTCTGTGATTTGCAGATTGCTATTCATGAGTGGGCATTCTGTTATATCATTTGTCTGTCTAAGACTATAGTCTGGGCTTTACACATCTGTCTGGGTACAGAGGCTTGATAAATATCCCTGTCATTCATTTGCTATCCATGACAAAGCCAAAACTTCTTGAGCAGATGAACATTGAAACTCCTGAAATCCATCTGGAGCAAAGAAGAAGATTGAGCCTTACATTAAAAGCAAGGCTGCTGTCATTTGGAAACAAGAAAAAAAGGAGCACAGAAACAGGCACCTCCTCAGTGTGCCTGTAACAACCTAACTGTCCTGGTTTTGCATTTTTTACAGTCAATTTTATAATCTCATCAGGTCACAAATTATTGCCAAGTTACAGTGAAAAGCAAAAGTGGGATGTTGAAAAATTTCTGATATGGTGGTCACCACTGCATTGACTAGAATTTTATGGCATCTTCCAGATTTAATTTCTATAAAATTTATTCTTCTATCTCTAAAATTCTCAAAATATGGATATATAGGTGTTTGAGGAACAGAAATGTAGCTCTAATTCTCAAAATGAATTAGCAAATGGACTCTTTGCATTCATTCGATTCGCTCCTAATATTTTCCTTCAGTTTCTTTTTCTCCTTGTTTTCTTCTCCTCAGTGGTTATTTAAATAAATCCATCTTGTATCAGTTTCATCTCCTTAGACTTTCTTTTCAATCACTCAGCAAGCATGAGCCATCACCATTCAAGCCAATCTTTTCAAGTCTCTCATCATAAAGGAGTTCATCCATTCTCATGAACATTTTAATAATTCTGATGAGGTGGAACAAGATAGGGAGAGAGAGATGTGCAGTATGAACCAAGAGACAGCAGAAAACAAAAAGCAGTAGAGAGGTGAGTAAAGGCAGTGGCAGAAAGCATTTACTGCTCAGCACTGACTCTAATGACCACCTTGTTCAGAAAGAAATATTTCTAATCAAATTAATCCTTTCAGTAACTTGACAGTAACTGGCTGGAAGTGTTTTCCAGGCCACCCAAGGCAGTGTTTCTGCACAGGATCTGCCACTTCAGGGATCAGGCTGGCCTCAAGAGGAGGACCATGATCTCACTGTTCTGTTCTTCACAGCTGCTTGCAAGAAGGTCACACTCCATCTGTATTTACAAGAGTCACCTGCTTGTAAAACAGCTCACCCTGCAGTGCCCAGTGAGCACATACTCTCTCAGGAGTGTCCTAAATACTTTCTGTCCTCCCAGTACCTCTTCTTCCCCTTCCTTTCATGTTTTCAGCTCTTTCTTTGGGTGCTCCTGCTCACGAGCACTTGTGGTGTGAGAAGGCACCAGACAGAACCTGCCTGCCCCTCCTGCAATGCCAGAAATAAAGCAGAGATTTGGCAAATTGTTTCCCATGGCTCAAAGAGATAATCATCGAGGTACTAGGCAATAGGCATAAAACTGGGTGGAAAAAACACAGAATATACCCAAAGCTGGTAGCTCTTTTCTTCAGACATTCCCCAGAGATTCATCTTTGCTCTTCTTTTTGAAATTATACATCTGCATTTAAAGATTGCAAACCTCTACTTATCACTGCTTAAATAATATGTATTTATAATTCCTCTTTATTTTGAAAAAGCCCAGCAGCACGTGCAAATGGTGAATATTCCCCACAGTGAAAAAAATTGCCACTCTCAAGCTCTAAATTACATATTACAAATCAGATATTGGGGTTTTTTGAGCATTAGATTATTCAGGATAAAGCACTTTCACTAGTTAGTCTTAAGGAAATAAAGTCACTCAAAAAAATAGTTCTGTGGAACATGGATGTGTTTGTATCTGAGACAGGAAAGGGAGTGGAGCTTTTATGTCCTAAGAAATACCTGTCACTGTTGCACATCAAGATTATTATGGACTTGGAAGTCTCTGCAATAAAAACAAGGTATCAGATGCGTCTATTTTAAGGTTTCTCTCAGAGGTGTACATTTATGCCTATTATGGGTCTGTGTTTTTCCCAAGATCAGTTACCTTTACATCAGCACTCACCAGCTGACAGGCAGCCTGACTCCAGGAATAGCATCCCTGCAAAATGATTCCTGTCCTCCATGTATGGCAACAAATCAAAAAGTGAGGAGAAATTAATTTTCCATTTCACCTCTATTAATATTCCATTTTGATCCCGATAATCCTCTGTAAGTTACAGGGTGTCCAGTGAAGTTCTGCACGGTGCAATGTGTGGGAATTTTGTGTTGCCCGAATGTACCATTTGTAACAGAAAAAAACAACAATTTTTCAATTTAAAAATACTGTGCTGTTAAGAACCAGTGTTTGCAGGAAGTCCTTCTCTGGTGCACCCTGATGCATACACTTTAAATGGATCAGATTGTATTACTCCTTCTCTCTTTTTCTGTCCTTCCATTTCCTAACTACTTGATCTAGATGGATCATTTTAATTTCTTTCTCTTATGATTATGCAAAAACTAGAAAAAATATTTGGGATCTAAGAAGAAATGACAGATGAATTGCTCTTTTACTGTGCTCTGCTTCTTCAATTGCCTCATTTGATTTCTGAAAATGAAAGTCCTTCACCCCAGCTTCTGTTCTCTGAGCAACATTTTACTTTTTTCTTGAGAGTTAACCAAAAACTCTAATGATAGGAGCAGAGAATACTTCATTATTTCCATAGGAGCCAACTTCAGGTTCACACAGGAAATACTGCTCTAGCCAATTGCTGTGTATTACCAAGCTTCCCACTTCTGATTCTTTGAGAAGCTGTGACAAAATGTTTGGGAATGTCTAGAACAAGACAAAGAGCTTGAGAATGTAATGAAGAGTTTGTTCTTGAGTTGTTTCTGTAACTCAGAACTCTGTAACTCAGAAAAGAGCTCTTCTTGACTACATTTCTGTCTTTTATAAGCAAAATGCTCTTTAGATGTCTTCTACATCTGCACTGATAGCTGTGGGAATGGTTACTAAACATGACTGAATTTGGCTTAGTAACTCAGACTTTATTCACCAAGACTAGAAGTAGGACACCTTACCTTCCAGAATCCAATTTATTTTGAAAGATTCTTCTTCTTTCTTCTTTGACTGATGTAATTTCCAACAAGCTTCCTACCTGTCAACACTGACTGGTTAATTAATGGGTTTAAAATAGATGAGAAATGGTAGCATTTGTGACTTACAAGCCAGCCAGGCTGTGGAGCTTTCCAAACATGCTTGTCATTCACTAAGTACCTGAGACACTGCCAAAATAACTTCAGTAGTTGTTATTGCATGTCTTCCAGTCCAGCTAAGACCAGATAAATGTTAGATTTATAATAAGAAAACAAACCTAGAGGAGTGGCATAGGAACACTTAACCAGCAGGAAGTCTTACCCTCTTCTTTATAAGCGCCAAAATTGCAAAAAGAAGGAAACATCAACCACTTAGTTTCTATTAAATACAACGCTGATTTTCTTCTCTGTAGCTCTAGTTATACTGCTAGAGCTGTGTACTGACAGTTCAGGAGAAATCACCACAAATCAGTTATTTGAGCAAGAATTAAATAGGAAGAGAGAGAATGTTTTGCCAAGAGTGGGAATGCAGTTGTTTCCAGACAGATGAACTGGAATTTCAGAAGTTAATGTATTCTCATGGGAAACAACACAGATATTTGAGAGGATTTTGAGAGGAGCTCTGTAAAGAATGTTGGAACTCAAGATTGTGCCTACTTATTACATGCTACCCCGTTAATTATGGTATCTTAGGAAAATGGGATACTAAGGCTTTGAGCAAACTGCAGAAAACTTCACAAGGTGGCTCTGCCCAATCAACATCCCATATAAAAAACAGATCATTTATCATTCCATGTGGAGAATACTTCCCCATGTAGTGTTTAGGTCTATGGACAAATTACATTAAAAAACCCCAAAACAACAACAAACACACAAAAAATTATCTTTATGTAATCTGCAACTTGTAAATACTGCCATCAGTTCTGCTATCAGAATTGGAACAGCATGCTTGGGAAGATTAATATGGCCTGGAAACCACTGGTGTGTATGAGATGATGCAGGGAACACGGCCTCATTCTGCTGTTCCCTGGGTAAAAGGAGATCTTCTAGGAATGTTGGCAGATGATTAGCAGAGATGTTAGGACACTAATCCTCCAGAGCAAATCTTCTCATTGCTGTACTTTGACTAACTCGCTGTGAACAGGACCTGGAGATGGTAAGGAAACACTTTTTTATTAAATTTGATAAATACTGGTTAAGATTAAAATAATTATAGTGAGCACCTCCTATATCCTCCATTTGTTAAATATAGAGCTTAACATGCTGTCCTACTTTGTTAATTGTCCTCTAAGAATCCATTTGAATGTTCCTGATAAAGACTTGGTGTACTAGGGAGGACAGAGATGGAATTTTGAATTGATTTGTTGAGATAATCCAATAATTACCATTACTAATGGGAGCTGCTGAGTCATTCTCTAGGAAGAAAGGAACTTAGAACCAATAATTTATCTGCTTATGTAGAAGGGAGTGACTGGGACTAAATGTAAATCTCCCAAGAATATTATTGATGAAGATTATCTTGTGCTACAGCTCATAGGAGGCAGCAGCAGAGATCCCCACCCTCTTTCCTCATCTGGCATTGCTTTCAAGAGCTAATATCTGTAATACCTTGTGTATTTATAATTCAGCCTTACTACATTAAAAGGGAAGCAAACATTCTTTGTGTCCACATAGAGAATGTGGAAAATGAACCTCCATGCACATGGAGTCATCTCTTTCCAGCAGTACAATTAGACTGTTTCCCACATAACTCTAAAGCAGCTTGGAGAGAGGTGCTGAAGCAGCTCCCTGAGGGTAGGAAGGTGGGTAAACGTGCATCCTGTGATTGGAAAAGGATGGTCCTGAAGGGGCAGGCAAGGTGAGCAGTACACACACCTATTTCCACACCAAACAGTACCTAACACCTCGGTGACATGCAGAATTTCATTTCCTTCACGCATTTAAGCAGCTGAGTGACTCCAGTTCCAGAACAGCTCAGTGAAGTAAAAAGGCTTAGAAGTATCTGAGTAAAGTGCAGAAAGCAGAGGGACAACAGGTGGTAAAGAGAGTCAGAGAAGGACAGAGAGGTGTATGGAAGGGAAATTACGGCTGCTAGCTTGACATAACTATTAGGATGCAAATGACTCAGAAAAAGGAGTGGGGGCAGATTCCTTTAGCTGACCCCTGTCTGTCACAGGGTTGGAGAGGTTCATGGTGCAGGCAGATTAGCATAACTCTGATGTGGGACTCTTAGACATGATGTATGGCAAGAAAACTAAACTATGTTTTGCCTGAACTTTGTTAGCATATTTCCTGCCCATCTTAAGCTATGAAGACCATTTCACTCATCACCACTTTCTCACTTCATACAGCAATGATTGCATGGGGAGTCTTTGTGCATGTCCTCATGAATACCTAGTGTCAAAGAGGAAAATGCTATTGAAGCAAATCTCTGGCTTCATAGAATCACAGAATCATAACTGACTTGAGTTGGAAGGGACCCTAAAGTCCTCCTGGGTTCCAACACCCCATTACTCACCTCCTTCCATGGGCAGGGACACCTTCCTCTACCCCAGGTTGCTCCAAGCTCCATCCAACCTGGCCTTGGACACTTCCAGGGATCCAGGGGCAGCCACAGCTTCCCTGGGCACCCTGTGCCAGGGCCTCACCATCCTCACAAGGAAGAATTTCTTCCTAATAGCTAATCTAAACCTCTCCTCTTTTAGTATAAAAACTTCCCCTTCTTTTCATATGACTATCTGCCTGTGTGAAGGCACTCTCCTGTCTAAGACTCCCGCACATACTGAAGGCCACCAGGCCTCCCTAAACCCTTCTCCAGCAGTCANTTGGCCCATCCCACCTGTTCTTTGTTATGTTTCAATGGGGAACACATGAAACTGGCTGGCCCACCTGGCTGGATTTTAACCCCTCTGCAGTGATTTGCTTCTAACAGGGAGGCCAGGCAGTTCCAGCAGGTTTAAAGCACACAGGTTTAAAGGAGCTGGGCCAGGCAGTTCCAGCAGGTTTAAAGCACACAGGTTTAAAGGAGCTGGGCCAGGCAGTTCCAGCAGGTTTAAAGCACACAGGTTTCAGCAGTGGAGGGAGCCCAGAGCAGGGTGGCCTGGATGGCTCCAGGCTGCCATCCCCTGGCACTGGTGCCTGGAGCACAGAGCCTGCTCAGCTGCTGCCCCGGAGCTCCCTGTGACTCACAGCAGCCCCATGGGGCCTAAAGCTCAGAATAAAGCTGATGGAACCTTGCCCTGATATCAACAGCTGAAATGGTGAGCAAAAAGCCAAGGCCACAGCCCAGCTGATGCCTTTGTGCCCTGCACCAGCTCCTGCCCTGGGGCAGCACCACAGCTGTCCGTGCTTTCTTCTCGTGTCACCAATGCCTGGGACAGATCTAAGTGTGGGACAGGGAGCCACTGCCTCATTGCACCCATGGTCTGTTCAGGCTCTCTTCACCTTTGGGGCAGCAGACAGGCAGTTTCCTTGCAATTCCTCCCAGGGCTTATCCCTCACATCGATTTTTACAGAGTTGGTGGGGTGCTCACCTTCCTGCCCACTCCCCAGTGCCTTGGGCCTCCAGCCTGAAGCTGGTCTGTCTGATGGGACTTGTTTGTAACATTTCATACACCTCCATGTATTCCACCTGCAGGGTTCAAATCTGTACGGCTGTCTCCTGAGATGGGGAAGGCGTTTTACATTTACAAAAAACTTACAGAAAACTTACTTCTTACAGAAGTGCAGTTTGCCTTTTCCCTTCTATGCAAGGTTATCTTAGAAAACTTATCTTCCTAAGTTCTTGGGTGTAATTAGTCTCCTTGACCTAGTTTCTTCTTATTTTCTCCTCTACCAATGCTAAGAAATGAGCTGATATTTTCACAAAAATATGCAGAACATGTGGCAGAATTCCATCCTGAGAGGAGACTGTCAGCCCAGAATCCATCTCTTCACAAATGACACTGCATTTTGCTTCCCTATCTGTACAGTTTAGTGATTTAACGGTATTGAATTTGGTGTACTATTTAATGGCACTGTTTGCTGAGTGTCATGGAAGCCTTCTAATGTATCATTCCTTGTCCTTAATGCCTGAAATAATATAATTTCATTGAAAATGTGTTTTTCCTGTTCAACACCACTCTGACTTACTCTAACAGCAGCTCGACTAACACAGGCAACAGCATAAATAACTTTTTCACTCTGTGTCTTTCAGGATTACTTATGTAAGAAGCTTTCTTTGATCATTGGCTAAAGTGTTACAGAAGAGATAATCATTTGAAAATTAGACGAAAACCTGTACCACCACAAAGCTACACAAAAGTTTTATAAGGCAAAACTGTGTCCAAAGACTAATTGTGATATAGACCTCACCTGTAAAAAACAAAACCAAATGAAAAGTACTGCTCATTATGTGGATGCAAATGAATCTACTCTTTATTTGCTACGTACTGAGATAGTTGCAAATATCAAATCTACAAGACAGTGACAGAGGGTTCACATTTTG
>VZTB01014255.1:18205-45880 GCA_013397245.1 Thryothorus ludovicianus | reverse complement strand
GGTGAGGCTGATTTAATCCACTGATTAAAATAAATGCCTGAAAATAGAAGACTGAACAACTGGGTGTGATGCTTTGGCAAATGAGAGAGCTCCTCTTCTGTTTAAGATGAGAGTTTGGAGGTAATACTGCATGAAGATATAGTGCCCTTTAGCAAACAGTATCAGGAGAATTGAATGCTTGAATTTTTCATACGGTACGACTTCATGAATGTATATATTTATTTATTTAATAAAAAGTAATAAAAATATATTTTATTATTTCCACTTCTCTGACATTTATTTAGTCAGAAATCACTTTTAGACAATGGTGATAAGAAGTTTTTAAAAGAGTTTACATTCACCATAAATGCTAATAGTTTTAACCTACTGGAAGGTTGTTTATAGCAGTTTATTTTCATAACTTTAGTCCCTAAGTCTGGCTCTTAGGAACAGCAGGGCTGATAAACCATGAAAGAGCAATTTACAGAAGACCCTGTAACCTGGATTGCTAGAAAGAAAGAGAAGTAAAGAATTTTAAGAAATGACCACTATTGATTGCCTCATACACTAGATGGTATTTTGCCTTCATCTTCGGGATAATTGGACAGGAGGATTACAAATCCATAGCAATAGAAGGCTTTCCTTACTAGACAGTTAATGCACTATAAATCAGCTAGTAGGAATAGCTCTTATGTTGCAGCCTATGTTTTCATTCAGCTCATTTGCACTTCAAAGCTGAAGTCGATAATTCAGCTCCAAGTAGGTGTAATTGGGGGATATTTACCTTTTGTAGAATATGAATACAAGCTGAGAAAATCTCTAAATTCATTTGCACAGGACATTACCAGTCAGATCCTGGTACTCAGACACGTGGCCCAGACTCCAGCTGAAGTCAAGAGGTGAGGTTGGAGCTGCTCATAAATCCCTCAAGGTTTGTGTGCTGTGGCTAAACAATGTTTTCACATTATTGGTGATCAATTGTTTTTTGCTAAAGTGGTAAGTATAGTCTTTGTTTTTGTTAAATACTAAATAAGCAGTCCCTTCCTTGTCTTATCCAGGGTGAATGGAAGTAAGTCCCCTGAACCTCTTTTGTTCCAGCATACTACAGAAAGTAGGACAGAAGACAACTTTAGACAGGCACAGCTGAGCTCCTCAAATCATAGGTTGATAATTGGTAAAATTCAGCCAGGTTTGAGATCAAGAAAATAAATTCAATAAGAAACAGACAAAATAATTTATTTTTTTTTTCTTTTCACTCACCATTTTTTATGGCGTTTCTGCCAACAAAACTCCCATCATAACAGAGATGAAAACATTTCTTACTGTGCCTATCCTTATGCTCTCTTCACACATACACACTCATGCACACACATATTAGATTACCTATTCTTGTGCAGTTCCTGGATAATATTACACTGCCACACATTGTTTTGTGAGCTCTTTCCTACCTGCATAATGTCTCAGAGCACAGAGAAATATGCATCGTTTTCAGTGCAACTTGCAACTTTGAATGAAGTGAATGCACAGCCAGTTTTATCATTCCCATCTGGCTCCATTTTCTACCATAATAAAAAATGGAATTGAGGTTAAGCAGAAGTGGTCCGAAGTATCAGCTCCAAGAGAAGATGAGGTGGGATTTTTTTTTTCCTCTGTGATGAAATGCTTTTCAGTATTAGAATGATTATCAGGTTTAGGAGATGAGAAAGAATATGAGAATAGGACTTTATTCCATATTTTATGTGAAGTTCTTCATCTCAAGCATCATAGCTTTCCCTCAGACCCCAGATCTGCACAGTACAATGTGAAGCTCATTTCAGTTATTATTGCTGGTACTCAAATATTAGTCTTTAACAATCTGCTCTATTTGCTTGCTTTTAAGTTGTTCTTTTTTGTTTCTTGGTTTGTTTTTTTTTTTTCTTTACAGGACAGCTAGAGTTCCCAGTGTCATGAAATCAAAGTTCATGGCAACAAACTTGTTTTTCTTACCATATAAGCGATCCTTTTTGAATCATTTTCTGAATCTCCCAAGAGTAAATAGAAAACCCCAATACTGAACTCTCATTACCCCAATAAGAACAATCCACTTTATAATAGAAATCAATACCACTTATGTCTGGAAGTTTCCCTTAAGAAAGAAAAATAAAGGAAAAGTAAAGGAGCCGAATTTTGTGCTAATATGACACTAGTGGGCTGATATGGCATTACTGAACATCTTTTCCTGATGGATACCTAGGAAAATGATAACTATGGATCAAAGACTCTTATCTGGGCACACAGGAGCAAGGAATTAAACATCTGGGGAAAATACCAAAGCATTAACAGATACCAAATGCTATTCTTGATCCACTGAAAAACCAATGCCTGTTGAGAAATCAGACTCAAAGTCATTGAATGTGACAGGATATAGGTGTCATGCTTAGATATCTCTGAAATTTGGTCTTGAAAAGACACACTGGGAAGTCTCAAGAGGCTGAGCGGAAAAGTAATTATTAATATTTAAAAAAAAAGACAGCAAACAAATAAATAAGAAATGCAGTAATCCGTGTGTCAAAAAATGGCTGTATTATGTGAGAAAAACTCCAGTATAAACCAGAGATTGTTAGATTCCTCAAATCTTGGAAGTTATTGTGCTGCATGTGTTTGTTTGTTTATTTGTTTTTTCTTGCATATATGCCTACATCATTCCAGTCACAAAGCAACAGAGCTGATTTAAAATGAACCTAGGTTATGTGGATAAATAGCCAGTTTTGCTCAAGTAGAGTTCTAACAGCCTTTTACAGAAAGTGTAAATATGCTGCCTTATTTGTTTAAAATGGATCATCTCCTTCCTGTTTTTTTTTTCTAAAATATTTTCTTTAAAATCAACTAAAACCACTTCTTAACTTTTATGAATCCCTTTATTTGTTTGCTTTATTCTCATATTTCCTATATATTTTTTATTTTTGTGTAGGCTACACCTCACAACTTCCTTTTTTAAGAAGTGTTTCCATGTGTATAATAGAAACCACAATATATTATGGGATACTTCTTCAAATAGTGCTCTGTGTCTCCCCAACAGCCTCAAATTAGGGGATTTTCTCAACTTCCCTGAGACACTATTTCAAGCTTAATATGCCTAGGTAATAAGGATCTTCCTCCCAACATCCCACTACAATTTTTAATTTCTTTGCTATGTTGATTTACTGAGTGTCCGACCATCATTCTAATTATAGTTCTTTGTTTTGGTGGTTTCAGATTTTAGATATTGAAAATATCTGGTCAGACATCATATTGGCAAACTTTGACCCAATATATGCTGATAAGGATGAGGGTCTTTATAAAATTCCACTGAAATCACCTGTGATTGTCTAAGAGAAGTGTAGTCAGTGAGAAGGAATGCAAATTTCTCTTCAAAACATTTGCTGTCAGTGATATTGCAAAACTGTTTTAATACACAAAAATTCTTCTAAGGAACGTTTTCTAAATTATCTATATTCTATTGCTAAAAATGCATATGTTTTAATCAGTTATGAATACTGCTGTATTAAGTTGGTCTGAACTACTCAGCAAATTTTTTTTTGTTTTGTTTTAATCCAAAATCTTTAAAATTGTCATTTCATCTACAAAGAGATCCAGAGAAGGAAGAATTGTTTGAGGCACTGTTCTGGGAAGCAACCCTTGCTTTTCAAGGAGCCTTTTTACTGCAGAAATGTAACATTTTATTCTTTTTCTTCTTTTGTTTGAACAGCATAGACTTGAAAGCCACATTTTAAGAAGCAGGAATATGTTTGTACAAAGTCTCTTTGTTCCTAAGCATATGCTGAAACACACATCCAGCTTTTAAAACTTTTCTTCCATCTTCTAGAAGAAAACAAAAATAATTATTGAAACCTACCAAAAACAAACAAACAAACAAATAAACCTCAAAACAAATAATCTCTTAAATATCTCTTTAATAATCAGTAGAAACATTATACCAGAACTTAGTGATGGATATCTTCAAATAGCAAAGACAATATAAAGATTCTTGAATTAGATACTAACCTTGAAGCCAGAAAACCTGAATTCTTGCCTAAATTCTATTACTGCTTTACTCCAAGAACATGACAACTTCAACACCCACATTCTATTAAATTTGAATCTAAGTTCATTGGCCCAACAACAGTTCTGCCATATACAGAGTCCAACAAGGCTCTAAACTCAGCTGAGGCTGCTGGATAATGTTATAATAATCCATTACTCTTTTGAGGTCGGGTTGGTTGGTCTCGTGGACCTTCCCAGTCACCAGCTCAATGAGTAATGATTGCCCCATATCAATCAGCACCAGTTTGCAAGGGGGTTTTTAAGGAATAAAAGAGGCTAAATTCATAGTAAATGCACTCTGCATAAAATGATGTGACCAGCAGTACCCTTGATCATTTTTATTGCCCGTCTCTCCAATGTACTGATGGAATCATTATATGTGCAAAAATGTTGCTGGCATTTCCCTTTGCTATCTCTGACAAGCTCTTTTGTGTCAGTGCCATTGCTTTTCAGGGATGCACAACCAGTGTTCCCTTTTGTAGCAGGGATGTTTCTAACGCACTCTTTGATGTATCCAGCGATAGTGTCACATGTACTGACACATCGTACCACTCAGCAATGGAAGCTATGTCTGTCTGGAAGTTTTGGCCAGAGCTTTTTTACATTTTCCCTCTCGGTGCTGTTTTCAGGGTTTTTTTGCTTCAATTTTTCCCATCAGGGTTGCATTTAGTATTTATTTATATATTTATTTTTGTATTTAATAATTAATTTACTAGATTGATACTGTGTTTTTATGCCATGGACAGATGAGGTAGGTGCTCCTGTGGATCACTCCCAGCCCAGCTTCCTGCCAGAAATCTATCCCTGTCCAAGAAACTGGCTCACAAAGTGAGGAAGGATACATGTCTGGAGATTAATTTTAATTTTAAAGATGTTTACATGTTAAAGATTTTTTAAAGATGAACTGTCTCTTGTGAACAATGCACTTGGCTTGCAGCTTCTCTATAAATTAAGGGTATGTCTTTCCTATGATTCTATTTGACGACCTGCAAAATCCTCCAGGTAATATAAGTTGGTTAAATGTCTCAGTTGGGTGGCAGGAGGTGAAAATCAAGCAATTAAAAAAAAAAAAGAAAAAAAAAGTTTTCCAAGGAATCAGATTGAAAACACGTATAAACTTATTATGTATGTGTGATGCATGCATGACAGTTATCTCTTTGTCATATTAGCATTGCACTGGGAGCTTCCATAAATCAAGATCCTCATTTCATTATTATCTTTATTTTATCAATCAATGATTTTCTTTGGATCAGCTTTCTGCAGAAAATTATACGTAAATGCAATAGAAGGAAAAGGGACAGTGAAGTGATTGAGTAAAACTGTAGTTCAATTATCTACCTTATCCCCAATTGATTTCTTATGTGGCTGTAGAGCAGATAATTGTCTATTTCTTTGTCTCCAAAACTTACTACCAGCTCACTCTTGTGAGTTTGAACCAGATGAAAAATGAGACATACTCAGGCAAATATTTCAAAAAGAAGACTCATTGTCTGGCTCGTGGGTCATATGTCACAGCAGTGGGAAGAGTGTCACAGGTCTGCACTGCTGGCTGCAGGTTCCCGCATGTTGACACAGCCAGGCAACCTGCCACTCAGATCTGGCTTGTGTGGAGCCATGGATCACTGGGAAAGCCTCTGGATCTCTGTCCAAACAATGGGAGAACACTCTGACATGTCCAACCCCCAGCTGCAGAATAATTTCATGCCTTTTCCCTGATAACCTGTTAGGTCTCACATGCTGGGAGATAAGAAAACATAGATTTTTGCTCCAAGTGCCAATAACAGTGTTTGTGTGTGCCTTAAATAGTTCAGGAGAATTGATGGTTGCAGGTAGTAACAAGCAGCCCAGAGTTTGGTGATCATTGTCCTCAGCAAGGCTAAAGGATGTTCTGGATCTAATGGTTTGTTTAACAGATGAAGGTTATTTCATTCTCAAATGCATAATTAGGCAGAACGCTGTCTTAAAAGCTTGTCTCTAGGTATATCCACACAATGAGCGTGGCACAGGGGATGCAAATTCAGGCACAAGGGCTGACTAAAACTGAAAGCAATCTTTGCTGCTTCAGTTACTGAAAAGATGGAATTTATAACTCAGGCTCAGAGCTGTGCTAATGCAACTTCTTGGACATGACTAAATGGGTAGGAGTTGCACTGTGTCAAGTTGAGTGAGGCTGCATACTTCCAAAACAAAATACGGAGGACATCACAGAAACATGGCTTAGAAAACTGCTTCACCAGAAAGTCTGCCCATTTCTGAGAAACTTGCCCTACAGTCCTCCTGGAATGGTCCTCATTGCCAGCATGACTCACTGCTAAGCATCCCTCTGTGAGCCTGTGCCACAAAGTATGTGAGTTAGTTACAGTTCCTGATTGTGGTAATTGGTCCTTATTTCAAGCTATAAAGACTTGTGCTATTTTCCTTTCAATAGACTACCCTGATTTAAATCGGGTATTACCCAAAATAGCAGGCAGACACCAGTAGAACTAAGGGACGTATCAGAGCTGTCTGAAGGCTACTTTAAAACGTGTGCAAATGCTGATTGCTTCTCTGAACCACCCCAGGACTTACAGGGTCTCTCCTATTAACCCTGCTACAGGAGTAGAATGGGACACAGAATAATTCTGCTCTCTATTTAGAAACAATCCTGCTTGTGTAATTTCTGCCACTTCTCCCTCTTGTCCTTTTATCATTCAGAGCATTTGCATGAAGACAGGATCTTCATTTCAAAGGAGTCCATCTGCTCTGGCTGCTCATTCTCTTCCTGAAGTTATAAACCTCTATTTGCAACAACATAATACTCTCACCACAGCAACCTGCAGTGAGGTCACAAGTGGAGGATTGTGACTTCAGGTGGGGAAATGAGCAGCAGGAGCAGATGAACTGTTAAGAAGCAGAGATCCCATTTTCATTGCAAATGTCCTTTGCAATAAAGAATGAGGCTGGGAAAAGGCAGCCAAGGGAGGACACTGAAGCAGAAAACCATGCACACAGAAAGCATATTCAAATGCTTTAAACAGTTGCATACGGTGAACTAGCTCTTGGAAGAGCAATATCTTAAGATGTAAAACAATTAGGTACTTCCAATCATGCTGACAATTAAGAATGAATAAAATAAAGAAAAAATCCAACTCTTCCTTAGAAGCTCTAACTTTTGATCTTCTCTTCTCTTCTCTTCTCTTCTCTTCTCTTCTCTTCTCTTCTCTTCTCTTCTCTTCTCTTCTCTTCTCTTCTCTTCTCTTCTCTTCTCTTCTCTTCTCTTCTCTTCTCTTCTCTTCTCTTCTCTTCTCTTCTCTTCTCTTCTCTTCTCTTCTCTTCTCTTCTCTTCTCTTCTCTTCTCTTCTCTTCTCTTCTCTTCTCTTCTCTTCTCTTCTCTTCTCTTCTCTTCTCTTCTCTTCTCTTCTCTTCTCTTCTCTTCTCTTCTCTTCTCTTCTCTTCTCTTCTCTTCTCTTCTCTTCTCTTCTCTTCTCTTCTCTTCTCTTCTCTTCTCTTCTCTTCTCTTCTCTTCTCTTCTCTTCTCTTCTCTTCTCTTCTCTTCTCTTCTCNTTCCTTTTTCACTTTTTCCCCTTTTTCTTTTCCTTCTTTTCCTACTTTGCTTTTTCCTCCCATTTCTTTTCTTTCTCCCCCTTTTCTTTTCTGTTTTCCCTTCCCTCTTTTCCCTTTTCCCTTTCCCTTTCTACTTTTCCCTTTCCATTTCCCTTTCTCTTTCCCAGAGAAAGGCATCTGATGGACAGTTCTAGAGAATGAAATTCCCCCAAGTCCCAAAGCAGCAGTTTGTTTATGAGCAGCAGAAGCCCAGGCTTATCCCTCACTCTCATGCAAATGGCCTTACACTGGGAGCTGTGAGCCCACACACTGCCTCTGAGAGACACCACACTGTCAAATTTTCTTGTTGGGCACCAATCAGGAATCACTGCATTAACAGCAATTAGCAGAGACCAACCCTGTGAATGATACGGCACCCCAACCTCCAGGAAAATGCTGAACTGTTTCTGTGTTTCACTCAAAAACAAAGGAAGACGATCCATGAAATTCAGGCACCGGAATTTATTCCCTAGAATGTTTAGTTCTTCATGTCCTGGTATGAGATGCAGAGCAAATCCATTGTCACAGAGCTGGGTGTGGCAGCCTGGAGGAGAAGGGCTGCAACAGGGAACATCCTGCTGGGAAGTGATTCTGCCTGTTTCCACTTGGAAGAGGAGAAGGAGTGGGCCAGGAAATTTCTGACGTTTTTCCCTGTCTAGTTTGAATATAGAATACACTGCTCCTGATGAGGTAGTGCACTGCCTCTACCTCACCCTGCCCACCTGAGTCCTGACACCCTTCCTGACAGGAGAAGGTGACATGACTGACATTCGGGGCTACAGGGTTTCTGGGCTGTAATCTCTAGTTAAAATTGAATCTTGTATATTGCTCCCTGACAGTACAGCCAGACTCCTGATAATTATTTAGAGGTTACATTATTTGGATTTTGTTTTGCCTTTTGAAGAGAAAGGTGAGTTGGATTTATTGTTCATCACTGGTTGCAATTAAAAGGAGAGTAAACTTTTCTTTTTTGTCTCTAATGATTAATGCAGAAGTCAAATTGTTGGTTTATTTTGTTTTTCTTTTTTTAGTAAAAACAGTCTGTAAAGGTGGTAAGGGAGAAATTTTATGTCAACATGCTTTTCAAAAATCCAGTGCCACTGAAGAAAGGACATTTCTGAGTTACCTATCGATTGTTCACTTGCTTGTTGTCATGATATAAGGAAGAGGAAAATGCTACACAGATGCCACAATCTATAACAACATGAGTAACAGGAAGATTTTAGACAGAGGGAAGGGAAGGTCAAATTCACTAAAGCAAACAGCCAAGGCAAAAAAATGAATTTAAAATTTGCTTTAAGACCTGGTGTGCTATCGCACTTGGAGTTACTGTTGTGTGATGGGTTCTGCATATCTATCAGCTATCTATCTATCTATCTATCTATCTATCTATCTATCTATCTATCATCTATCTATCTATCTATCATACTTATATGTATATCATACTTAATTGTATGATATACAATTTTTTATGAGGAACACATGTGATTAACACTTTAGGAGCCATGTTGCCCATCTTTGCAGCTGTAAATTTGCAAGGTTTGAGAAGGAAAGAACTTTGGCCCAAGCCAGTTAGATTAAATACTGGGACAGGTTGAGCAAATTTTCTCCGTCACAACATAAGTCTGTTCAAGTGTTTGAGACCATGAGGTAGAAAGGACAGTAGAAACTGATAAGCCTAATTTTGCTTGTTGTACTGTGTTTGACCTAGTATTAGCATGTGGAACTTAACACCTCTGAAAGTGAAATTCACATTTGTTTAAAAGGTAAATAATGAACTTTTTTTTTTCTTGACTAGAGCTTTCCACATATGCTAGTAAAGGCAATGCTCCAGTGGTGTATGTTTCAAAGCATGTAATGATGGGCAATATACATTAAAGAGCAGGAAATACTGAGCTTAAAGAGCAGCCTGAAGTCCTAGAAACATCCACAGAGGTAGATTTGATCCCTTTATAACCCTCAAGTGAGTTAAACGAGAAATAAAGGAAGGAGAAATGACTCATTAGAGAAGCCACCATGAAAAGAAGCCTACTTTTAATATAAAATATCCATGTGAAGCTCATAAAATCTTTAGCCCCAATATATAAAAGTCCCAAATAAATGATAAAGAAGAAATGTTAAAAACTTTTCTCTTGTCCCCAATATATATAAAAAAATCAATCTTTCCCATCCCAAAGAAAAAGCAGCTCCGATAGGTGTGAAGACCCATGAAGACTATTAATATGTCTTGATCACTACAAATATCAAAGCCTCCCTCTTTCCCTCATTCTGGGATCTGTGAAAAAAAAAAAAAAAAAAGGAACTCAGAATATCAGTTTTCTTGCCATGACTGAACAGGAAATATATCACATAAACACTTCTCAAGATCTTCCCTCTTGTCTTGTGCCCTTGTAGAAAATATCTTTCTTATTATTACTTTTCTTATTAATTTCAAGATAAGGAACCTTTATCTTTGGGGAATTTTTTCTTCCTATCCTAAAATCCGTATTGCTTTGCAATATGTATCTGATATGCTTAGAAATGGAAATGAAAAAGCATTGTCCAGGTGTCAAAAAACTATGGCTGATTACCTGGTCTTTGGAAAAGAGCACCAAGTGAGGGAAAAAGATTTTTCCTTTTTTTTTTTTTTTAATGAAAATGAGGTGGCCTTTCCAAGGCAAGTTTTCTTTGTTTTGTCAGTGGAGGCTTGGTCTTTTTTTTCTCGTATACATACAGCAATTAAATCAGTATTGATAGTGACATTTGAATGCTCTATCTCTTTTCCTCAGCTGGAACTGTGCTGTCATTTCTTCTTGTGGATAGTTTCACAGCAAACTGTTGAAAGCCATGTAAACTTTCACATTTTCTTTGACACAGTCTGCAAGACTCATGAACACACATGCACATTCTTCTTTTATAATGAAGCTAGTTCGTACACTCACACAACAGTGAATTACCAAAATCAACATAATCTGAGGCACAAAGCCATAATTTAGCAGGACATTTTCTTCTGTCTTTGAAGTAATGTTTTGGTTTTTTTTTTTCTTTTCTTTTAATATGGAAACTTCAAGAATTAATTGATTTCTTTGTTTTTTTAGTGTCTGTTCCATGAGTATAAATGGATGTCATTACATACTTATAAAATTTTATGCTCAACACCACACAGATACCTTTCAGATCCATGAAAAAGGCACCTTCTACCCACACACACACAAAAATGTAGTTTATTTTGCTCAGAATTATTGCTTGAAACCCAGGAATATTTCACTGGTAGAAATAGAATGTCTTTTTCTGACAATGCATCAAAACATGAAAATAAGAACTAGAAGTTGATCAAGAAATGCAGTTAGAAGTGTTAGGTTCATAATTGAATTTTCTGTCCAAAAGTGGTGATGTATTTTTGAAAATCCTATTTACAGGGCACTCCCCTGTACCTTTGCAGCCTAAACACAGCTGTAAATCTGAATGTCAAGCCCTTCTTAAAGGAATCTGGAAAACTTCCATTGTGTAATTATTTCCATTCCAATCCATAGAAGTCCCTAAATTTGCCAGAGATTAAACAAATCTCACATTTTATGTCAGACTTAGGTGACACTTCAAGAAAAAATATAAGGAATTCTGTTTTTAGGAGAGAATAAAACCAACAAAACTAAGACCAAGACCAAACGAAAATAAAAACCAAACAAATAAAAAATACAAACAAAAAACAAAGCAAACACCCACACAACCAAAAAAAAATTCAAATTTAACTGAAAATAATATTTATAAATGCATATCTGTCTATTCACCCACCTCTTATAATCTCTTTTCAACTACCTGATGTAGGGATGATAAAATATTCAGGATTTAGGTTTTATAAAACAGGATAAAAAAGGAAGTGAGAATGCACCATTTGACCTTTTAAGGGAGGAGCAACCATGCAAACTCATCTGTTAAGAGAAATGAAAGAATCAGTGCTGAGATATAAATTTTATTCATGTCCCATATTCAGAAAAATCTTCGGTCAGAACTCATCTCTTGTCAGAAAGCCCAAAAACATGCCACAGAACTGTGGGAAACCAAGAATCACATGCTCCTTCACCAGGGGATGATATGTTTTTCCTCTGTTTGAGGTTGTTCAGGATTGTTTCCAGATGTTTTCAGAGCAGACAGGGCAGTTATAACCAATATTCTTTCTCCTCTGCTTCTATTCTGTACCTCAAAAAAGGTCTGTAAGGGTCCTATTGAGTAGTATCATTTAAGAAAACATAATTGTCAAAAAAATCTCATCTTTCTTGATTTCCAGAGCAAATCAATGTTTTTCTATGGAAAATTCTTTCCATATTAATTCCCTGCCTGTGGTCCTAGCTCCACTGGTGCCAGTGAAAAGACTTTATTGTTTGGGACTCATCTTACGTGCCATAGAGAATAGGACATTTCTCCAGTTCAGAGGCAGATCAGAACCGATCTTAGAGGAATAAGTTGGACACATATCTTACGAAATTCCCCTTCATGCCACCAGCTGGGCAGGAGACTTTTCAAAGTGTTCCTAGATTAATTAACATGCAGTGAATTCCATTGATGGCTTTTTTGTCTATCCCTCTGAAATATTTTGATTTTTAAATCATTATAGTTGTGAGCTAGGATAAATATGGCACCTAATGCTACTCCCAGGTGAGTAAACTGTAAATCATGATACATCTGGATTAGTTATTGTTGTTATTGTTTTCTTTTCATATGCAGTTCTTTGAAGAACTTTGAAGAACATCAATAGATTACTTTGATTCTGAAGCAGCAGTACTAAAATACTCAATAGATGATTGAATAGGATGGGTAGTAGGGAAAGATTTGTCAACAGCAGCCTTAAGTAAAACATAAAGATTATGGCACCAGTATTCAATAGATTTTGTCTATCTGCTTCTAAGACTCTGAAATTTGGGATCTTGCATATCAGTATGAATTAGAGATGTCTGTTCATCTCAGAAATGTAACTAGAAAAATCAACCACCACAAGTATGACTTTCTTTTCCATCCTTTTTTCAATATTAGATCTTTCAAAACTTTTCTTATTCTTGCTGGGCAATGTCAGACCCAGTGCTTGTCATAGCGAGTCTGTTCAAATGTTCTTTATTGTCACTCACACAGACAATTCCCATACCAAATTTGCACATACACAAACACGGGCAAAATACTTATCTTCATTTGTTCATCAGATTTTGCCAAAGATTTTGTCAAAGGAGGAAAAAGAAACCTCCAAACTAGCTTTTCACCTCCTTCTGTTTTAACATATTGGAATGACAAAAGCTTTCCTGACCTCAAAGGACTCTTCACTTGTTTTGAAAAGGATAATTTTTTCAGCCTGTTTTACTTAAGCTTCTTTTTAGTTATTTGCAACTTCACAATCCCATTCACAAACTGTTGCCATGGTAAATAATTATATCACAGATGAATTGTGTATGCTCCTACTTCATGGCTGGAAAAGAAATTGTAAAAGAAGAGGTGAGAATGAGAGAGGGAAAAAATCAAAATCCTTTAAAATTACAGGGGAGAGAGTTGAGAAATGATTACCTCCTCGTTAACATAATTAACTCCATGAATTATAAATTGGTATTAGAACTTCTGACAAAAGGAGTAATTATATTTACTCATGTAAAATTAAACAATACAAAAAAAAAATTAATGGGATTCACCAGAAGCTCTGTTAATATTATCATAAAATTCAGAGATCCCAAATAGTTTCAGATTTAGAAGTGATTTAAGCAGCATAAACTTTAGTGTTTCTTAGATGTGAATGGAATGAGCATGTTTCCTCTGTGTTTTTATGTGCACAAAGGACATAAACCCTCTAATTCTTTAGAAAAGGGAGTACTAATATACAGAGGCAACTGCATTCTTCCTTAAAAGGAACTGCTCAGAGACAATTTTTTGTTTTTCCAGTGAATCTATACACACACATACACACAAGACTCTACAGTTACACACATGAGAACAATAAATCCTGCAGCTGGTCTCTGAACATTGGGAAAACAAGAATACGACAGATGCAGGTGAAAGGTAACCTAATTTGTTGGTTTGCTTTGGTATTATCACCTCCATCTTTCCTTCTGTATAGTGCATACCAACCCCACGGCACAGCATCCTTCTTGCTTAAATTTAAGTATATTCAACTCAAATCTGACATGATTAGCTGGGCTGCTTCTGGAATCAGTGTAGACTGACAGCTCAAAATCACTATTTGGAATGAGCTCTGTTGCAGATAAGATTGTTTGTTTTCGGAGATGTCCTCCTTGTTTTTCTCTCAACTTAAATGGACCCTTTTTTTCTTTTTAAATTTCCAAATTTGTATCTAATTTTCCTACCTTGTCTCTATATTGCAAATATCCATTAGCGCTTTATTTTATTTTCAGTAGCCTAAACACTCTTCCATATCCCAATAACTTAATGCTTTTTATTTGCTACTTGGGCCTGTCTGTCTGTCTGTCTATCCATTTGTTTGTTTATTTTTTGTTTGTTTGTTTGCTTGTTTTCTGATGTTACTCTTATTTCTCCCCCAGAAGGAAGCACTTGTTCAAGCCTACACACTCTGTGATACATCTCTTTCATGGAGTTTCCACTACAGGTCTATAAAGTAGGAATAGTACTTTGGAGCTCAGGACTTTGGTCCACTGTGTANCATTTTAATTGGCCCTGGGTACAGCTTCCAAAGTTTTTCTGTAATTCTAAAACCACCACTGGCATCCACAGGCTCTTTAGTATATTAGCCTTGATATTTTCCACCTTGAATGAATGTTCAGCTTTGAAGTTGTGTACACACCCCACCCCATACTTCCCATGACAAATTACACTTCTGGACCACATTTAAATTTCAACAGGTTTTGTAGCCTGTATTTTTGTATCTTGTCCAGTATTCTCCACCTTGATCCGACACATAGAAAAGAGAAGTCATCTCACCCAAGGCATGTCTGCATTTGGTATTTCACTCAGGGCATTAATTTCAATTTTCATGTTTCTACACTATTTTTCCTCCCTGCTCTCTCTTTCTGTCTCACAACTTTGTATATGACAAAAGCCTTACCTGCCAACTGTTGGGGAAAAAAAATGTGATTTCTATTGAATAGTGCGCTTTGGAATGAAAGAAAACACTGTATAAACGAGGCTGAGGAACTCATTCACCTGTGCCTATATTACTGTGAAATCAATTATGCAGGGCTCTTTCGAAAGTTACTGATTGTAGCAAATTGAATGGCCTCCATTTCAGCATAATTTGGAGAGGTTGATGTAATCAGAGACCTTACACCATGGTGAGATACAAGATTCGTGATATTCAGATGGGAAAAAGGCTACAATGGTTAAGCTTATTCTGTACTCTCTGCTTACTGGCTGTAATGCTTTCATAAGTACAAATGGAATTGTTTTGATGAAGGCAGAGATGGCTCTAAGGGGCAGGAAAAGGGGAGAAAAAGAGAGAGAAGAGGGGAAAAAAAAAAAGAAGCTAGCAAACCTCTATCAGGTTGTTTGAAATCAAGGTACTGTACTGTTAAGCGAGGCAGCAGTGGAATCTAATCCTGAGCATAATTGGTTGCAAATGAAACACGTTAATATCAAATCTTCAGTTGTGCCCTGGAGCTGCAGTTCAGGTTTGCATGAGCTACATGTAAGTGGAGGTAAAATGTGTCTTTTTTTTCCTATCTTTCTTTTTTCTTTTGCAAAGGTACATTCTGTTTCAATCTGTTGGAAATTTGTGGGGCAAAGTAATTGCTCCTCAGCTTATAATGCCAAGATATTCTGCCTTGAGATGTCTTGTACCTTGAAAAATAATCACATAGAAATAAAGAAAAAAAATTCAATAAAAAAAATAAGCACATTCTCAACAAAATCCATGTCAGAATGTCAGCCTACCATTCTATGTTCTGTTATGTGAAGATGTTTATTAAACTTTTCATTTTATTATATAATGACATTTTATTTGTACTGTCAATCTTTTGGAAAACACAGAAAGTGAAAAAAAAACTGGAAAATAAGTGAAGAATATTAGCACATTGACTTCTTAATTCCTCCATGTTCTAGAAACTTTACGAACCAAATATGGAGATGAAATTCAGAATTTAGATTTACCAATTACTTCCCTGAATTTTTATTTTTTTTTTTTAAATAAGTGTTCATTCTAGTAGTAAAATCTTCAGTGAACAGTTCAAATCACTTTGTACTGTGTTCAGGACACTTAAGCAGGGATCCCACAGCGTCTCTTGTCACTTTAAAGGATGCAGTCTCTGCCTTTGCTGTCCTAGTCTGTAAATTACAAATAATAACACTTCCTTCATCTGGAGTAATTATCTGCATTTCATTTTTTTTAACAGATGAATTAGACAATAAAATTTCCATGCAAAACACCAAGCACACTTGGTATTTTCCTTGTTTTTCAGTCCATATTCAATGTTGTCAATAAAAGAAACCTTCATTTCTAAATTTTCATATTTATAGAATTAAGCAGTTTTTTCAGTTTTTCAGATTTAACAGAATTTGAGTATAGAAGCAGCGAAATGTTGATAGACAATATTGCGGTATCAACTTCAGCATATTTTTCTATTTTTTCCCAATGCTTATGCTTCTTTCTAAAGAAAGTAAAAGCAAACAGACAAGGTTAAACATAAAATATTAAAAAAATAATATTTTTTAAAAATTTATTTGAAAACCATCAACCTCCATCTCAAAGATTTATGTTGCTTCTGAATTTCTTGGTTAGGTCTCTATAGTGGCCCAAAATTTCAACTGCTCTGACTTTAGTATACAACAACTCTTTTCTAATAACCAAGAAGTAACAGACTTCATGATCGGTGAAAGATTGAAATCCCCGGCCTTGACCCAGAAGGGCTCACCAAATAAATTCCAAGTGACCAGAAGATCATAATATTTACTACAGGATACATTGGTTACATTTACTATGGGCCATAACAGAGCTTCCTACATTCATTTTCATACTTACAGAAAAAGGAAAACTGACTTCTTTCAGGACAATTTCAGATTCTTTCTTTGCATGATAAATTTGCTCTGTGGTACAGGTGGTTTCAGAGCCTTACCAGGATTAAAATATTAAGAACTCTGAACTGTGTATATTTAATACAGCATGCACCCCTGACTATAAATTTCATGCAAGATTTAAAAGAGTTAAAGCATGGAATCATTATGTATTCTTGACTGTGATTCTTTGCAAAAGTAACTAAAGGTTATCAGTCTGATATCATTTGAGAGTTTGACAGAAGAGAGCCACAGCATCCTTCATATTCTTTATATGTAGAAACCACAAGACTTAATCTATTATTTTCTCAGACCCTTCATATTTAAAATTATAAAACTGTACATATTTACTCCCAACAGGTGATTCCTGGAAAATATTGCAATTCCATGGATGAAATTCCCTAAAACACACTCCATGTCACCACATGCTGCCACAATGGCATTTCAGTAACTTTATAGAAAAATTATTAATATAAATACAGAATTCATTCCAATGAAGAATACCTAGAGAAGCATTTAAAGCAGACTATTACATATCTAAGGACATTGACATGGAAATTGCCATATTATGTGTGAGGGCTGAAGAAACACTTCTATGTTCAAAGTAATATGCACTACATAAATTGATCAACTAATACGTGTTTTGCCTTTTCCTAAAAGCACTGCTTTGAAACTCTCTTGCTGTCTCCTTAGCTAAATAGCTAAATCCTCTTCCAAATATCTCAAAAAACAGTCTGCTTTATTTTGCTCTTCTATTTCCTTGACCGAAAAGACAAATCCAGAAAGCTGCCTGCATCTTTCAGTTACAACTTGTTCTCCAGCTTCGCCCCCGGTGCTTATTGCATGTGAGGGAAAGAGAAAAAGAAAAGGTTACTGCCTCACTCTGCAATTACATACAACACACACAACTGAATGGCAGCTGGACAATGAACCAACTACAATACAGAATTCCTATTAACTTCGTCAGCCCATAAACCTGGAGTAGTTCACACAGTTCACAAGAGGAGCTAAAACACTCATCCCTGCTGGCTGAAAGATTTCATGGAAAAAGTTTCTCGTTTACCTGGATTTCACTCTGCTGTTAGTGTGAAAGAAGGTGGGGTGAGAGAGGAGTAAAAGGAAAAAAAGAAAAATCCTGCTTTAAAATTTTACAAGGGAGGAAATAAATATAACAAGCGGAAAAAATACAGTCTAACCCAAAGAGAAGCATGTCTCTTGAAATAAATATCTCCCAAGCTCATAAACAGTGAGGCCAATGGTCATGAACGTAGCAGATGTTTATTGCCTCTTACACCCTCTGCTACTTTGGGATAATCACTTAAATATCACCAAATCCAGTTTGAATTTAAATTAGCTTCATATTTTCTCTCACGATTATTTAATTAAAAAAAATTCATATGATTAGCCAATTAAACAGAGAGGGAGAAGCAAAAAAAATAAAAAAAGGAAAAAGGAAAAAAACAGTAAGAGAGCAATAGCCTTTAATATTTTCAATTAAGATGCAGTGCCACCAATAAAAGAGGCTTACATTTTCATTTTATGGGTACCTATGGAGAGCATTATGACACAAATGACTCAGAGAAAGGTAATCATTTCAAAATATATTGTAGTGGAGGACTGTAAACAGTGCAGTGTATTAGCTTAGATGGCATGTGATGAAAATATCAAGTTTCCAGAAGTGTATTCAGCATTGGTTTCAATATTTCTTAGGGCATGCATTTGCAATGCATGTCTTCTTTTATGGGAGCAGAGGCAATGTCCGTATGGAGAGCAAAGCTCTCTGCTGTGGTGGAGTCTGCTTCTTGAACTGTGCTCACAGGTCATGCTGGCTTTTTAACTCTACCCAAATATAACAGGCTGTGGAAGAGGTTACCAGCACTACAGAATCCCATGAAATCACTTTAAGCTGCTCTAATTAACCCAGGGACAAAGAGGGTGTGGTGGGTTGGCCCTGGCTGGATGCCAGGTGCTGGTCCTTCCCTCCTCTCCTCAGCTGGAGGGGAGAGAAAATATAACAAAAGGCTTGTGGTTCAAGGTAAGGAAAGTGAGAGGTCACTCACCAGTTACTGTCTCAGGCAAAATGGACTCAGCTTGGGGAAATGATTTTTGTTTGTTGTCAGCAGAATAAGAGTAGAATAGGAAATAAATCTGAATAATTAAAAAAAAAAAAAAAAGAAAATCTTCCTCTCACCTGTCCCTTCTTTCCCAGGCTCAACTTCACTCCTGATTTTCTCAACCAGCTCCCACACGGCACTGCAGGGCCATGGGGAATGGGGCTGTGGTCATTTCATCTGTTGTTTTTGCTGCTTCTTCCTCCACCAAGCCTGCAACTCCTCATCCCCTTCCCCTGCTCCAGCATGGCACCCCTCCCATGAGAGACAGTCCTGCATGAACAGCTCCAGTGTGGGTGCTTGCCATGGGGTCACAGTCCTGCCAGCAAAACCTGCTCAGCCTGGGCTCCTCTCTCCTTGGAGTCACAGGTCCTGCCAGGACCCTGCTCCAGCACAGGCATCCCATGGGGTCACAGTCTCCTTTGGGCATCCCCCTGCTCCAGCCTGGGCTGCTCCAGGGGCTGATTTGGATCTCTGCTCCCCCGTGCCCTCCCTGTGCTGCAGGGGCACAGCTGCCTCCCCATGGGCTGCTCCAGGGGAATCTGAGCTCCAGAGCCTGGAGCAGCTCCTGCCCCTCCTTCTGCACTGCCCTGGGCTGTGTGCAGCCTGCAGGGCTGCTCCTCACACACATTCTCAGTCCTTAGCTGGCTGCTGTTCAGCAGTTTCTGCTTATTTTTTCCTTTCTTAAATACATTATAGCAGGAATCCTTCCACTGTCACTGATGTTCTTGGCCTTGGCCATATTTGGGTCCAGCCTGGAGCTGGCCTTGGTTCCCTGAGGGACAGGGGAAGCTTCCAGCAGCTTCTCAGAAGCCACCCCAGAAGCCCCCTCACTATTTACCATGCAAAGCAAATACAGGGAGAAGTCACTGGTTTGTCAGGAAGATGTCATGTAGGAGCCACTATTACTGCCCAAACACAATTCAAGGAAAGCATGATGCATTTATCAGAAATCCTTCCATCACTAATGCCCAGACAGGACCTCCATTAACTTCTCTATGGTAACATCTAGGAGAGCATATCTGGGACAAAAGAACCATGTTTTAGTTTTAGCAAGAAATAATAACTTCCAGTAAACTCTAGGAATTAATTTGATTTTTATGAAGGTATTTTTCCAGTTAAAGTTATTTATCACTTTAGAATTTAGACTTCAGGATTGTTTTTGTCTTTTGGGATTGTTTTTTAAACTCAAAATAGGAAAAAAAAATCTGAAGGAGTACTTATATTTTCTTTCTCTGACTCTTTTTCTCTCTAATCCTTCTTTTTTTTTTTCCTTCTCCCCTCTCCCCTCCTCTTTGGAACTCCTTATTTTTTCCCTCATCTAAAAGAATTTTAAAAATACAAAAATAATTATTTCTGTTTGTTTAATACTGAAGTAAATTATCAACCACGGCCCTGTCTGTTTCTTGTTGCTTGTAATTTCCCCATGACATAGCTTCAAGTGGTATATATGTCAGAAAAGGTTTTACCTTAACTCTGCTTCATCTTGTCGGTCACTTGTTTTTAAATTAAAATATTAAAACAGATGTACAGTGTACAGAGTATCACCTTCTAACTTCATATATGGATTAATGCCCATGAGTTGTTTATTGCAACATTGTCCTTCTTTTCAAAACGAAGCCAAAAGGAAGGCTGTCTCTATATATCAATGGCAAATGAAATTTAACATCTGAAAGATTAAGCTCATCATAGATTTTTTGCTATTTTCCCAAGAATACCACATGTATGACCAGCATTTCTGAAAAGAAAATATTTGAACTAGGGATCAAATTTTACAGGAGTTATTTTACTGAGCAGTGAAATGTCATCTTTTCAATATAATGAGCAGAAATTGCATGATTTTGGATCAAAAGGGAGTTGTCACAATGAGGATGGAAAGATAGTGGAGAATTTTAGTCTCTGGAGTCACTCTGGCAGATTGGATGTTTCTTCAGCAAGGTATTATACAATCGTAGCAGTGTTTGTTTAGTTTACAACTCTTAAGAAAAGAATTTGCTAATCTCCTCTGGTTGTTATTATTTGTTAGTTGGTCAGGATGACCACAGATGTCTGCTGCCAAAATCAAAAGACATGTTGGAAAGAGACAACTGGAGGATAGATTTTATAGAGTGTTAGCACCGTGCTGTCAAAATTATTGCTTCATTCAACTGCAGATGTGAGTTCTTAATGACAGTTCTTGGATGGTCTATAATAATAAAATTTTCAGGAATGGTTTAGTTTTATATTCAAGTGAAAATCAAGTACTATCTGCCTTTTATTGTGATAAATTTAGTTGTGAGAAATGAGAGTGCTGCTATGGGAAAAGCTGACCTCAGACCTTCAAAATAGTCGCAAACCCATGAGCAGGGAGGTTGACCATATGATTTGCTGGTTTAGTCAGCCTCAAAGTATGCGTCAACCTTTCTTATCATTCAAGCTGAAAGAAGATTTTGAATCTTTATTCAAATAGAACATGATGCACATAACATTTGAACAGATTCTTTGAGGGAAGAATGAAATGGTCATGGAAAAATCTAGTGGTGAAGAATTGCATATAGCAGGCAATAAGGGGAATAGTCTCATTTTTTTACTCTGAACTTATTTAAACACCACCAGGTATTAATTTATTTATTTTTGAGGGAAAGATTCAACGTACAAAGTTAGTGTAGTAGTGACAAAGGCACATACATCAAGGAACTGATTCAGAAAGAGGCACTAGACATAATTATATAGTGACATATGCATTGTTTCAGTACAGGGAATGAAAATAAAGAAGAGACATTAATCAGAATGATAATCAGTCAATGATGCAATAATGGTGATCTAGCTGTACTTAGTTTGAACACCTCATGTCCAGGAAAATATCCAGGTAGTCACCATTTTCATACTGATTATATAATGAAAAATGAGAGTAATGATTCAGGTTTGGCAGCCACGGGGTACTCCTGTGCTGAGAAACTAATAAATGGACACTAAATCTTGATATACATGTCACATTGGGGCTGTCAGAGCATAATCTTCTCCAGAAAAGTTTCCTTGATAATTCAGAGCACCACAGTTTACTTTTCCCACATGACTAGCACTTTAATAGCACAAAAAGTGCTTTGTACTCCATTAACACTTCCTGTGGGTGTTATATTTCTGGCACAGTCAAATAGAACCTCTTTTCAACAGGAAAGCATGTTTTAACCAAGAGGAGCCAAACATTATTTTGTGCAGTGTTATTTGCAATGTAGGGAGACACACTGTTGTCCCTTCTGAACTCCGTGCATTTAAAATTGACACAAGTGTGTTATCAGTTGGCTTGAATGTGGGTAGATTTTTTTTTATTCTCCCCACTGTTTTACATATTGAACAAGAAATGCTATTAATTACTTTTGCTATTGTTGAGAATTTCAGCACTTCCCTATTCCTCGATGAAGAAAGAAAGCAGAGCAGTTCCTGCAACAAGATAGAGTGCTTCTATTTTGGAAATCCCACCAAACAGAAGCTAGATATAATGTCTTAGCTTTCTCTAAAACATTTTATAATAACTTCATAATGGAAAAATTTTCATTATGGCAAACACAAAGCCAAAAATTAATGCTTACTCAGGTAGCCATAGATGAAAGCATCCATTTACATGCTAACTTATAGATAAATAGTTTTGAGGAAATTTAAGAAGCTACCACACTCTTTAAGGAAAAGCTTTTTATCTCTGGGGCATCTTTATTATATTTGGGTTTAAGGTTGTGGGATTTTTTTTTTGTTGTCTTGGACTGGATTTTGGTTTGGATTAATTGTTTGATTGTTTTTGTGGAAGTGAAAAGGTATATCAAAAGTCATGTGAAGTTTCTTGTACCTCACAGAAAGTATAACTGCTATATCCTGCTCTGCCACAGCATCTGCTCTGGATGTGTGTATTCTTATGCAAAAAGACAGTTGAAAGTTCAGAATAATTTCCCAGAATTTTGTTACCTAACCTATTCTGGAATGATAATGCTCAGACTCTTGATTTAAGTGAGGTTTTTGTTGTTGTAACATATGGTAGTCTGAAGAAACTTCAATCAAGAACTATTACATGTTTCCCTTGAAAACCTAAATGAAAACAGAGAATTTCTAAATGAAAAGTGTCAGGCTTTGCCATCAACAAAGTGTAAAGTACATACATGGAAATGACTCTTCAGGCAGCAGTTCATGCTGAAGGGACAAAATAAGGAAAAATAGAAATATTTTCAAGGAGACACATGAAAATCAAAAAGACATGCTTAGTGCTGATAAAATAGCAGATGGATTTTGCAATGGGGTTGTCTGGAACCACTGAAGGAATTTCTCCCTCTGATAATTTGAAAAGACATACTGTAAAAGTCTTTCCAGGACTGATGGTATTGAAACGTGGTACCTGAGAAGGCATAAAGGGAAGGGAGATTTCATATTTATCTGCTGTAATTTTTGATTTCTTTGCTGCTGCACCACTCCTTACTTATGGTCATATATGTTCTTGTGTCTCCTGTGTCTGCAATTCTACTCCTGCCATGTGCTGTCAGCTCCTTTCTTCATAATAATGCCACTGATGCCTCCCACATCCTCTCAGATCCTGTGTCATTGCTGTGAGGAACATATACCTCCTTATCTGTTTGCTCTTAATAAGCACATTCTAGGATTTTGTTTGGAGATTATTTTTCTTTTGGTTGATTGGTTGATTGGAGGTTTTGTAAACCCTTCCAGATAATTCCAGTAACATGGTATAAAATGAAAGTAATTTCATTTAAATTCTGTTTTCTTCTTTTTAAGTCGCTACCTTGGAGCATGTCTTTTTCCTCTTTATATTCCCTATTCATCAACCACTTAAAGACTACATGAGAGAATGAAACCAACTTTTTCTCCATTTCATTCCTTTGCTTGCTCAGCTGCTTAAGGATAGTTTCTTTACATGGCATTTTTCATTAGAGACAGAATATGCTGTTATCCACATACAAGCATGGCATTTTTGTCTCTGAAGCAATAGCACTTAAACTCCAGGAAAATTTAATGGAATGGTTCACATTCAGATCCTCACTCTTCTTTAAATACCAATTGTGAATGTCTTTCTCTTTCCTGCTGCTTTGAAATGAACAATTAAAGCAAGTTCTACCTTGAGTAAGCCTGGGAACACATTGGCATTTCTGAGCTTGGTGGAGGATGTGTCATGTGTTGTCACCATTTGGTTTCTCACAATATGGCAGTGTTTTTCCTTTGTTAAAACCATAGAAGAGGAAAAAAAAAAATAAAAGAAGAAAAAGAAAAAACTCTACTGAAAACAATCACGGTTTACAGAATGGTTTAACCATTTACTATTAACCTAGATTTGAAACCTTTACCATTAAGGTGTTTCATCCAACAAAGTGGTAAATTTTACCACAGGTGAAACTGAAAATGTGAGATTTCTTCAGATTTTTACACATCACTTCACTCTTCTACTCCCATTTTCCTCTCTGACTGAAGTTCAGCAGCTACTCCTATCTACACTGCCTGATGCAAAACCTATCAAAGTCAATGGAAATGGTCATATTAACTTTGCTGGGCTTTGGTCCAGGTCCTGAGCCATATGGAGCTTGAACCAACCTTGACCTCAGCGGAGATGAAACAAGTCACCTCCGACATTGTATCAGTAGTTTCCTACAATCCATCAGTAAGATGTGTCACATATGCAGCATGAGTGAATCCACCTGCCAAGAGTGATACTTTTGCTCTACTGGCTCATGGCCAGTCGGTTAGTCATGCTATTTTCCCTGTATGATAAGAGAAGTTATGCATATTAGGCATTTTTTTTTGCTCCTATTTAAATATGACAGCCTGGGATCTAACTTTGCATTAACTGCTCATAAAGTTCTGCAAATTTCTCTCCTTCCTTTTGTGATTAGCACATTAATGATCTTCAGATGGTTCAGTGCAATGCTGCAGAAAGTTTGGATGACTAACAGACCTTTCTATTGTCACTGCTGGTGAATGTTTAAATAAAGGTGATGCAATTAAGAAATATTCATACAAATTGCAGGGGGAAATGAATTGTGGTTTTGAGTTAAATGGCAAAGCATTAATATAATCCTCACAGCAGAATGTCCTTGCATCTTTAGTACATTCAGGTCATAAGTATGCAGCTTAGGCTACTACCAAACTAAGATTCACCTCAAGGAGCCAAGTGAAAAGTGCCCTAAAACTGTCAAGGAATTCACAGATTATATATCACATGTGCAATTAAAAGTGATCACAATCATTTAATCATAATAACAATTGGGAAATTTTTCCTAGGCTTTATCATCTACATAGCTGTAACTGAAAGATGCTTTTGCATAATGTGACCAATATAATATATCAAATACAGGTATTTTTCAAGATTCATGAATTTTCTCTCGATTTTCCTTTGTCAAAATTATAAAATTCAGAATCTAAAAAATGTTCCTGAATATATACTGCCTTACTACAGCTATAAGAAAACCAGTAAAATTAATCAATTTGTGTCTGTCAGCTATTCTAAATCCTTTCCTGTCACTAACAATATTTTAACACAAACTCCTTTTGTTGTTTTCTGTACAAAAGTATATGCTTAAGAGAAACAAAGTCTCCTTTTAAAGGTGATTTTTAAAATGGTTTTACATATGAAGCTGTGTAACTTTACCAAAGAGAAGTTATGACTTTAAAAAATAAGCATATTGAGTATGAGAGTATGAGTAAAGGAAACAGAAACAGAAGGCCACAAAATTCAAACTGTTGTACCGAAGGATTCCTAACCATGGTTACTAAGCAATGTTAAGATTAGGTCTGAGCTGAAAATCTTCAGGGATAAACAGAAGTTTTAGCTAGTGATTATCTATTCAGTAGTCTAGTTTNAAAAGCTGTTCTACATTAGTGTTACAGAACAGCAGTGAATGCATTCCATAATTTTAATTACTTCACACTGTTTCCCACAGCAAGCAGACACTGCACTCAGTATTGGTGAGAGATTGCAGGTTGGGGTCCAGGAGTTCTCTTACTTCATGCTGTTCATCATTAGATAGTGCCTAATAAATCTCTAAGGGGGTCATACAGACCTTACAATCCTTAGGATTCCCTTAGAGTGGAAACCACCACATTAAACCCATAATTATTACCAAGAAAATCATTACTAATTATTACAAGTTTACCTATGACTTCCTCAATTCATATCTGACTGAACGTTACAGGTCTTGCAGCTGAATAATCCTGAAGAGCTTTGAAGGAGTATTTCGTCAGATCTTTCTGATACACACAGCACAGATGGTTATGCTGATTTATTTATTTATTCCCCTCCAAAATATGAATTAGCTTTTTGCTTTAATCAAGTAGTCTCTGTGTTTGTACTCAGATCAGCATATATTTTAGGCCACATCTAACAAATGGTTCACAGAGCAGTAATTGTGCTTCACAGCATCTACTTCCATCTTATTCTTATTGGTCATACAGGCATCGTTTCACAGGGTTAATTGATGAGACCAAGCTCAGAAATGAGGGATCAGAAGCAGAATGACTCTGTGAGATTTATGGACAACAAAAGATTATCATAAGCAATTCTGAGATGGGGAATGTAAAATAGTATTTAATGTGTGTGGGGAGGGGGGACAGCAGCAGCTAAATCATTAGAACTTTTTATGAACTCCACAGAAATTCCTAAGCTCTTATGGCTTCTGTGATGTAGGTTCACAAGAGATGTGCCTGTAAACAGGGTGGGATCATTTAATTTTCAGTGCTGCTTTCCACTGTTTTTTCCAGTAATATTTTAGATCAAGGAGTGGAATATCTGTGTAGTATACTGAAAGGGTCTTATGTTTCCATCTAAGATATTTTCATCAGCCAAAGACTGTAAGAAGTTTGTAGGTTCCAAAGTCCAGTTTAGTGTATGTATGGGGGTTGCAATCCAGTGCATTTCCTTAAATGGGTGCTGTTGTCCCTGAGGCACAGGAGGAAGCTGACAGTGCAATGAGTGTTCAAAGAATCAAGAGCTTCTAGGATGCAACACGTTCCCTGTAAAAGTGCTGCACAGTTGATAAACGGATTGGCAGAAAGCTTGGCACATCTGTAAAGCCTTTGGTCTTACAGCACCTGTGTGTGCAATCTAGTAATGTTTGTTTACTGAAGATAGGTGCCTTCAAGGTGCATCTGTATTGTTCAAGCTTCATAAAATTGATTGGGGTATCCACAGTGATAATTTGGCCAGCACTCCAGGTATACAACAGCCAGTTCAAAACAATTGCTCTGTCAGAACAAAGTCTTCATTTTTTGTATGCGTAGTTGTTTGCTTGTTTGTTTCTCTTCTCCTCCTTGGAAATATGTCTGGGAAATGCAGTCAAATGGTTGCCTTACTTGAGGGGAATCTGGCACCAAAGGCTGAATTCACCATTGCTGTGAGGATCTTGTGTGACCTTGACTAAGTCACTTCTTCTCTTTGTTCCTTAGCTTCTATCTGTAAAATGGAGATAAATGCATTTCCATACCTCATGGGGGCTTGCTAAAATGCATTCATTACCAAGAAGTACATTTTATCTCCAATTTACACATTTTTTCTCTGCTGTCCTTGCTAGAAATCTGATTGTCCAACCAGTCCCAATGTAAACCCTCTTGTTTCTGAGTGGAAGCCAGGATCTACCTATTAAACTTTTTAGAACTGCTTATTGCATATTTTTCCACTCTGAAACCTCCAAGACTGCTTTTTGTCTACAGAACTGTGGAGTGAACAGGAAGCCTTAGCAATCCAGTTTGACTGATGCTCTTATTCTTGTTTTGTGTTATGTACAATTTAGGGGATGGTTTCAGTGTTTAAGAACAAATTTCCCTATCAAAATTATGAGACATTTCTTATGGAGAAATAGTGCTAATGAAATCAGAGAGACACAGATAAGAATATTTATGGAGATCATCTGGTCCTACCTTTTCAAATCACTAAAAAGGAAGAATAAAACTTCTGGACTAATATCCAATTTTATCAAATCCATCTTTTTAAAATGTAATCACTTCT
>VZTB01014255.1:1353-18096 GCA_013397245.1 Thryothorus ludovicianus | reverse complement strand
GTTAATGGGCACTGCAAAAAACTCTCATGTGGTTGTGTCATAGGTTCTGGTAGATTCTACTATCAAATATCAGATGAATTAAGCTTCTCAAAAAAAAGAAAAAAAGGAAAAGAGAAAATAAAGAATGTAACTGAATGGGCCAAAATTCATTTTCATTTCTGCAAAACAGCAACTGTGACAAGAAGTTTGGATGGTTTTTAGTCAGAGGCAACCTTTGCCTTCAGCAGTAGGATCAAAGAGATCTGAGCCAAGCAAGGATCAAAATAAAGTAACCTTTGCCTAAGAATCAGTCAGTGACGAACCTGCAGCTGGGATCTTATCTGCTACTGAACTCCTAGGTAAAAAGCTGAAACTTGGAAAATGTTGTTCTTAACAGCAGTGAAGAGCTGAAGAGTTGAAGGAAGAAGACAATGGGGATAGTGTGTGGAGCACCTCTGGGAACCTGATTTGCACAGTCTGATTTTACCAAGCATATCTCTGTAAGCAGTGAAATAATCTGTAGATCCCTATGCAGTCATTTTCTTTGGGCAACATTTAGAGTGCGGCAACTGACCTGTTCCAAAGATGAACTTCATATAGTTTGGATGGAAAGCAGTTAATGAAGTATAAATAACAAGGAAAGTAGCTAGGTTAATTGTCTTATCAATGAATAAAAATAGAAACAGAACTGTGTTTGCAACTGAAGCCTATGAACACACAGAGAAAATATCACTTACATTTTCTTTATTGATCAGGTTTTATTGAGCAGCCAGTACATCCACTTTATTTTTTACCCCTTTAAAATACTTCTGCTAGTTGAGTTGCTGTTTAACACTACTTTAAATCAGGTAACATTTTAGTGCATTATGAATATCTATACAATGTAAATTACTTCTACAGTTATAAGGATGAAAAGTGTTCATACTACAGTTGTTCACATTTTATTTTCTTTCTAATAAGAAACTTCTCTTTAAATGCTCTAGTTTCCAGAAAAAAGTAAACCCTATGAAGACCAAGTGACATGGTTCTCCTGTCTGTTTTAGTCATCTACCTACTATTTAAGGGGCATAACCTTGTGTTAGTGCTTATTCAAATCAAAATGTGGGAATTTCAGTTGAGATCACTCTTGAATCAATTAACTATATGAAAAATTTTAACACTCCAACACTTTACACTGTCTAGGATTTTTGGTCCCAAATCTCTGCCACAGCAAGGAATATTGTGTAGTCATATCATTGTCCAGCCATATCATTTCTTAGTCATTTCATACTTGTCTACTAGTTAAAATTTAGCTGAAGTACATTGCTGTGGGAGTTCAGTATTTACCTGTTGGCAGAGTTCTGCTACAATGTTTGGGACAAATTCATTATTATTTTAATGCCCATGCCCATTTAATGGCAGTGTATATGACTTCTGGTTTCTGTTACCATGAAAAATGTGGATATGTCTTATCTGATCTGCATCACTGTAATTATTCATTGATTGTTCATCCTTAGTTTTTCAGGATCTTTAGCCTCACGAGTTTAAATGTCTTGCTCAACAGATGCCAACTGGGGAAGGTTTGAACACCTCTGCCAGTGAACTACGGAGCCTCCAAGAACTTTGCATTACACAGATGCCTGAATAACAAAGAACAGCACTGGCACATTAAATTAAAGAATTACATCAACACTCTCTACAGGACTTAATATACAAATGCACGTTTGTATATTAACCTTGCATGAAAGCCTAGATAAATTCTGTCTAACTTATTGTGAGTCACAGCTCAGGCACTTAAGCTGGGAGTTTTGTGGCCCTGGTCTCTGTACCCACCCCCAAGGAAAATTGCAATTCACCCAGAATCTGAAAACTATCCAGACAAAACCAGCTCTCTCAGTTTTTTGAAAAGGAGGGCTGGAATGGAATGGAATAGAATGGAATGGAATGGAATGGAATGGAATGGAATGGAATGGAATGGAATGGAATAGAATAGAATAGAATAGAATAGAATAGAATAGAATAGAATAGAATAGAATAGAATAGAATAGAATAGAATAGAATAGAATAGAATAGAATAGAATAGTTTCAAAGGGACCAATATTTCAATCTTTCTGTTTTGATATCTGTGTCTCTTAAAATAAGATGTGGATGTAAACCTGGACCGTCACTAAGTCACTTTCTATGACTGGGAGAAACTTAAACTCTGAAACTTCAACTGTGTCTTCCCTGAGATGTCTTATTGGCCAGAAGTTTGTCAGAACTTTAGTAGAGACATAGGAATTTATCAGCATGTTTTCTTCATGAAAAATGGCTTTTTGCCAATACCACTTATCTCACAAACTCCCAGTTGTAGGAATACAATGCTTGAATTGTGGATATAGCATAGTGAAGTAAAAAAACTTTGCATATGCAAAGTTTATATCCCAAGGTCAAAACTTCTCTCTGTTCTGTGAGGTTGCAAGGCCACTGTTCAAATATACAGCTGGGTGCCTGTTCCAAGATTTATCTCCAGAATATTTCAGGCAAAAAAAGACCCTTGAACCATATTTCTGTTTCATGCAAAAGAGAGAAGAAACAGAAGTTTCTGAGACTCAGAAAACAGGGTTGAACTGTTCCATGGCATCTTCTTTGAGAGGAACTCGTAAGCTGTATCTCGGAAGGGAAGGTGGCAAGGACCAGGAAACAAGGAGTTATGGGACTATGCAAGCAAAAATTACTATTTATTGTTGTAGATCTCCTAGCCAATGCTTACATAATCCCAGAATGGGTTACTTTAGAAGGGACTACAGTGGCTCATCTGGTCTAACCTCTCTATTCAAGGATTGTCATTCCAGAATACATGGCACAGGATTGTGTCCAGATGATGCTGGGATATCTCCAGTGAGGGAGACTCCACATCATCTCTGGAAAATCTGTTACAGTTCTTGGTCACTGCTCAGGAAAGAAATTCTTCCTCATGTCCAGGTGGAACATCCTGCACATCAGTTTCAGTCCATTGCCTCTTCTGCTATTGCTTGACATCCCTGAGCAGAGCCTGGCCCATCCTCTGAGGCTTCCCTTCAGGTATTTATACACATTGATGTAGTCCTCCCCCAGCTGTCTTTTCTCAAGGCTGAACAGGCCCAGTTCATTTTGTCTTTACTCATCAGGGCGATGTTCCAGTCTCTTAATCATCTTTGTAGCCCTCAGGACCTGGTCCAGGAGCTCCCTGTCTCTCTGGCCCTGAGGAGCCCATACCTGGACACAGCACTCCAGATGTGCCTCACAGAGCTGAGTAGAGGGACAGGAACATTTCCCTCAACCTCTTGGCAGTGGTTTTTGGTGCCCTCACTTTTCAGCCACATTCTGAAATAAATTCTGTGACTTTATTTTATTTTTTTTTAGTATATGATTATAATAGGATTCAAAACTGTACTTCACAGACAATTAATATCTGCAAAAGTAGAGCTTACGAGAAGATAACATTGTTGGTGTAATTTCTTAATAAAAGAAATGGCAAAGCTCAAATTTTTTCACACTAAATATGGCACCATGGGGAAATGGTAAGATCAAAAACTGGCATGACTCTTGCTGAGTAAAAGGAATACTCTTGATACTGAAAGTGTATATTCTATTAAGAAAAATCAAACAAAACAAACACAATAAACAAACAAACAAAACTCAAAAACCTCAACGAAGCAAACAAAAGCAAACAAAAAACAAAACAAACTAAAAAAAAACCAAAAACCCAAAAAAATCCCTGATTCAAGATACCATATTTTCATTTAACATGGCTGGCTATTCATTTGGATGACTGAAATTGGCATTTTGGTTTAGGATAAACAAATTTCATACGGAGGAATTTTATGAAGGATGTGTCTTGTACAAGCACATAAAAAAAAAAAGAATAATCTAGAGAAAAAACAAGCAAATTTTGGTTTGTTTTCTGTTTTTGTTTCTGAGAAAAACAAAACTAAATAATTCTCAATCTGTTAATAACACTTCTTAAAATGTTAAGAACACCCGCAGTATGCTGGTGCTTTGATAAAAAAGAGGATGCTAAAGAAGTAGTCATGCTCTTTCTCTGAGCAGAGTCAAAGTCTCTGGGATATCAAGCACATCAAAACCCAAGAAAGACCTATTCAAATGTTTGCGTTTATCATTAGCAGTTCTTTTAGTCTCAGTTACCTTATCTGACTCTTAACCCTTTAGTGTCCCACACAAGGGATATCTTGAGGGTTGCTACTCTCTGATGGGTCAGAGAGGAGACAACAGAGAAGCACATTGTTTATTACACAGTATAATGTTTCCAGCTAGCCAACTGTTGCATCATTTTCCATTCAATGAGCACTTGAGTGTTAGCAGATTGCCTCCAGGTTGAGTGCACAAAATGCTGCAGGTGCTTTTTGTGGCTCACTGAGGGGAATGTAACTGGCACTGGCACTACCAGGAGTTGAGGCGACATTAATACAAGAGAGGAATCGAGTCACGTCCTGGAAAACGAGTTTGGTCTGAATGTGGGCTACAGATCCTTAACTTTATTTCCTTCAGTAGCGGTACATTTTATCTGAGAGGTGACTGCACTGGGGCAGTGTGTTTATCCTCAATTTCAGTGGATTAAATTACGTTCTCAAATGTATCTACAGAATACACAGAAATTGTTTCATTAAAAAGAATTTTATTCTAAAAAACATATTTTATTCTTGTCCAGTATCTTCAGAAGCATCTAGGGTGAAAGACACATGGCAGCACAAGACATTTGTATACCACACTATAATAGTAAATCCATATTTTTATCAATGATCCTGTAGCAATGTCTGTACAAATAAATTGAGCTTGTTTAGATCCAGGGAATATATCTGGACCCAGGAACCTTATCTGCTTCAGCATTATATTCTTAGACCTGTCTGTGACACATTTTTGACCTAAGTCATCTAGAACTCCCTGAATCAATTCTCAGACATGGATAAGGAGTTATCTTAAGCCAAAAATTATTTCTAATGAGTAATTCACATGCAATTACTTTGTTTCAGAGGATAAGCAAGTTAAGCCATTTCTGATCAGGCTCATTCTGCTGCTTTCAGTGCCCGAGAAGAATCCCAGGTGTTTTTCACTTATAAGTATAGATGTAACCAGTGGAGTCAAAAAAAACCTTGTCACAGAGGTCTCACTGCACTACTCTAATGTCAGAAAAGGTCTTGGTCACCTTTGCAATATTGCTTTTCCTTGGATGGAATCACAACAACACATGCAAGATCACATCACATTTTTTAACCTACTTCTCCTGGGTAAGGGTGCCACTTAAAAGTTCTTGTGGCAGTCAGTCCTTTGAATAGAATGAGCAGTAGGATAAAGTCCTCATTAGGTTTATCAGGACTCAAAATAGATATGGAAGCAGCAGATATAGGTCAGAGTTCAAAGAAATTAATGAGTCTGCCACAGGTGTGTCTCCTGGATGAAAGTAAATAAAATTGTTACGCTGCTTACCACAAAGAGACAGCTACAAAATCACGAGGAGTTCCTCACACACTGATACTGATATTATGAATTCTTTTGGGGGGATTGGTTTGTTGATTTGTTTTGAGATTTTTTTTGAGGGAGGATATTGGGGTTTTTTTGTGTTTTTTGTTTGGTTGGTTTTTTTGTTTTGTTTTGTTTTGTTTGTTTGGGTTCTTTTTTTTTGTTGTTGGTGGTTTTTGGGTTTTTTTTTAAGATAATGAGCATTATTGCAGTGTGAATGATGTGGGCTGCCTGCAAGGAGATTTGCTTAAGTGATATAATAATGAATCAAACGGCTTGTGCTGATAAAAAAGAAATAACTCCCAACCAAAATATAACCTAAACCAAACACAGAATGATCCTCTAGAAGACAGAAGCATAACAGCAAGACATTGGATTAGGAGTAATGTATATGTTACACCCTAATGTAATTTAAACACCTTTCCTCTCATTCTGTCACTTTTTAGATGGAAAAAAGACCAGCCCGCTGGCTACACCCTTCTCTCAGACAGCTATAGAGAGACAGAGGGTCCCCCTGATCCTTTTCTCCAAAGGTAAACACTCCTAGCTTCCTCAGACACTCCTTATAGGACTGATGCTGCAGACCCCTCACAAGCTCTAAGGCCCTCCTCTCCAGGATTGGAGATTCCTCACCAGTGTCCCCCAGCTCAGGGGGATGGCCGCTTCCCTGGCCCTGCTGGCCACACCATTGCTGACACAAGCCCAGTGCCATTGGCCTTCTGGGCCACCTGGGCACAGCCTGGCTCATGTCCAGCCACTGAAAACCAGCACCTCCAGCTCCTTTCCCACTCAGCAGCTTTCCAGCCCCTCTGCCCCAGCCTGGAGCTGCAGGGCTTGGCTGAGCCAAGGGCAGGACCCAGCGCTCGGCCTGGCTGCCCCTCACACCATTGGCCTCAGCCCATGGATCCAGCCTGTGCAGATCCCTCTGCAGAGCCTGCCTGCCCTCCACAGCCACACTCACACCCAGCTTGGTGTTATTCTCAAAATGACTGAGTGTGCATTCAATCCCCTCATCCAGATCACTGATTATTATAATAAACAGGGGGCTGGCCCAGCCCTGAGCCCTGTGGAATGGAACTGTAACCAGCTCCAGATGAATGTAATTCCAGTCACAGGGAATCTTTGGACACATTTTACCCAGTGTGTACCCATCCAAGCCATGAGTAGCCATGTTTCCTTTTGGCATGGACATGCTGGATGCTCCCATTTCATGGTCCACTCTCTAGGAGCTGCAGCTTAGACTCACACAATTTACTTTCTCTACTCCTCAGGTGATATGCAGGTTCATCAGATGCTCTGATACCTTCTGGAGGGCAAAATTTAAAAGAAAGTTTCAGTGAAACATTAAAATAAAAGTTTTGTTTTGTTTTGTTTTCCCAGACAAATAATTAAAAAAACAAAACAACAACTTAACAAATAATACTATCATTTAAAGAAGTTGTATAATTATAAACTTTTTAGAATTTGAATTTCTGTCAAAGAGGGACTTCAAAATTATTTTTTTTCACAATAATGAGCATTTTGGTTATTTTGGTTTAAATTTAATTCAAAAAGTATTCAAAATACTTAAATCTTTAAACAATGCAGTTGAAAGAATTTTCTTGTCAAGTGGCAAACAAAACACAAAAGAAACCTCTGTTTTCTGTCCAGAAAATATTGTCTTGTGTAGGTGAATTTCAATGAATTATTGAGCTTTCAGGCAGATAGATGCTTTCTCAGTATCCAAGGACATAGTAATTAAATTGCATCTGAAATTTATATGTTCGGTAATTTTGAATTTCTAAGTGAACACAGTGCAGCAAATTTTAAGGAAACATTTACATGTAAGTGAAATGGGTCATGTTACAGTGTCACAAGGTTAAATTCTTCTGCCCAATGTTTTCAAACTCATTTCATACCAGTACATTTTATTCTTTTTGGCACCAAGGAGAAATAATATGGAAAAACATCAAATAATTCAATTCTATGAAGTGCTTCTCTTTTAATAGTAAGAATAACAATATCTGTAAAAGAATGCTTATTAGTAGGCAGTGTGGAAGAGTTAGTGAGAGAAGCTGAAATTGGAAAACCACGAGTGTTTAGAATGAAATGAAAATTATAAGGAAAGCCACCTTCTTTTTATATTATTTAGTTTCTAGCAGAACTGATTTGTGATCACTAGAGTGTCCTTGTGGTGTTTTCTTGTTTCACCCATATCTACTTTAGCTCCATTGTAACCATTTTTTCCTTAAAGCAATTTCTTTTCATACAATATGAAAACCACCCTACGCTCAGTATCTTTCTATGTCTTTAACTGCTTATATCCCATGACTGATTCTTTATCCTATATGTATATGTCATAATAACTCCACTTCTACTTAAAAAAAAAGAAAAAAAAGATATTATAAATTTACTCAAAAACAAGAAATGTCTGATTAAAGTTATCTAACCAGCTTAATTATACCTGCGTCCTGACAACACACATGCTCAAAGTTATTTGATTTCCAGAATAGCTAGAGTTGCAGAGTCACCACAGAGTTTCAGCAGTTGTTGGTCCTCTTCCTTCATGTTTTTTCTCCTGAGCTCCTGCTTTAATCTGCCTGAATCCTATGCAGTAAAGGCACTCACATCCCTCTGTCAGTCTGGATCAGAACTCTTAGAGCAAAGCATTTCTGATCTGTCCTGTCCAACCTGTGCCCCAGATCCCCCCTCCCTTTCAGATCATTCCTCCTGAGGAGATGGCCCATGCCATGGCTGAAGGAATACACTGGATAAGTGCCAGTGGAAGGCACCTAAGAGTTTGTACCATTGCTTTGTTATACTCAGAACACTAATTACTTCCCTCATCATGGTTTTTAAATGCAGCCATTAGTATCTCAGAAACCAGGATGTCACATTTCTATTTTCCTTTGAATCGATTCGAGGGTGATATTTCCAAAGGACTTTAAGATGCCTTTTTCCATTTCCAAGACAGAGCAAATGTCCATGGTTCTTCCATGACAATATTAGCTCTGTATGATAAAGAAAAGTTTTTCCTTTTCATCTTGAAATCATTAATTGGCTGAATTTTGAATTCATGAGACTCATAAGGGCCTACATCCTGTGTCATGCCAATGAGCTTTTCATGTCATCTACTGTGAGATCCTGGAAAACAGGCAGGTAAAGAGTGGTCAAGGAATGGTCAGGGAATGGTTTAGGAACGGTCAAGTAGAGTCCTTTGGGAACTGTACCTCCCTTTCATTAGACAGGAAGGATCACTGAGAACATTAAAAATTATAGGCCTTTGGTGACATTCCATAATAATTTATATACATTAAGAAAAGAACATCAATATGTCAGTGCCTCAAACTTAGTTTCTGTTGGAAATATTGCTCAGAAAAATCCTGAGCAACATATAAATAACACTGATTTTGTTGGTTTTCTTTTTTTTTTTTAAAATTAAAAAATGCCAATATCTTCTTTCTTTAAAATTTTCATTGTGTGGTTTTATACTCTTAAATACTGACTATTAATTATGCTGAGTATTCTTAGGATAAGGAGTTTATAAAGTAACACTTTTAATACCATAAATTTTTTCTTATCTTTTCTAATAGCTTTCCAGCAATGTGAGAAAGTGTGTGAATGTGAAGGAACTGGAGAAGGAAAGAATAGTACCATATTTTCCTAGTTTCACTCTGGAAAGAGCATCTTGAAATGGAGAAATGTGTGAAATATTCTAGTCTTCTAACTAGCTGCATTTTAAAAGAAGCCTAAAGAAACCTGAGGAAAGCAGAATAATTTCACAAAGGAAGTATTTTTTTATGCAGAAGTTATGGACTCTTTTTACTAATCAAAGAACATAGAAAATTCAGTTTGAATGTTATTATGCCAAAGAAAGAGAGCAAATTCAATCTTTCAGCTGTAAAAAAGAGATTTTACTCCTATTTTAAATGCAAATCCCGAGACATCTTTGCATAGCGTCTCTACTCACCCCTTATAATGAATGGATTCTTCACTGCTGAAATCTTGAAATCTTTATCAAAACTAAGTGCCTTTCACCAATGTGTGTTCTAGTTCAATGACAGGTTTTAGGATTAGGCATAGGAACAATGAAAGCCTGTGCTGTGACTCATGCAGGTCAGATTACTTATCCACAAGGTCCTTTGTGGTTATAAAACCAATGAATCTAATAATCATATATAAAGGTGGAAAAGCCCATGGGTGAGAAGGGAGACAAAGCAGAAGAGTCATAATCAAACAGTTTTCTAAATTCCTAAAGGAGACATAAAATAGTAAAAGTGGCTTGAAAGGAAAAAATGCAAAAAATATTCTGATTGTCTTATGTATATGCATACACACACATCATACCTTAGAGATTATCTTTAATTTGTAAGCTCAGAGGTTTGTAGATTATTTTGTAGGAAGTTGCTACATTGACGCAGTTTATATTTACCTGCCAAGGCAACTGATGATCTGATTTAACCCCACCAGAAACTTCTTGCACAATGCAGAATCGTTGAAGAGGTAGCATAGCTTCAAGCCAACAATGGCTGTTGGACACATAGAAACTGGGAAGTGATTAATGAACTGTTGCAGAATGAGGACAGAGAATTCAACTCACAAGACACCAGTCCCCATCCTGGTGTTGTCTTGTACTTGTTAAAGAGAGATTTCTATCCCAGTGGGTTATAAGGAGATCAAGAGCAATGAAAAAACAATTTACCATATCTCAAAAGTCACACCACATCATACTGCTGATTATTACAGCTTTACCTACTTGTTTTAATCATGTTAATGATCATCAGACAATGCTGTCAATATCTCTACCATCAGTCAATTTCATTCAATTTGTTCGATTTAATAGAATTTAATTTCATTTTAAAACTATATTCTATGGACTAGTATGGTGTTTGTGGAACAGAGAAACAAAACTCAAGCTGACGTTCATCCCTGAAGAGAAAATAATTTCAAGATATAATCAAATAATGAAAAGAAGGGGGACTTCCTCCACTTTCTCTGTTAGGGTGCAAAATTTCAGACATTACTCTCTAGTCATGCAGTGCAAGAGACAGGAAACACTTATTTCAGGTTTAATCACTTTGGTTTGTTTGTTTATTTCTAAGTATTCAGGGGAAGAGTAATATTACAATTCTGCTTTCTTTTTCTCTCATTTGCTATTATATGTGGGTGAGTAGGGGATAGTGAACAATAAATTACACTACTTAGAGCTGTAGGCTAAGGTTTTTTTGTCGGTTGTGTCAATAAAGTACACACATAACATCAGTTTCCCATTACACACATCATTCAGACTCATATATTACTCAGTATAATGGGAAAGGGGCCACTGAAATCTAAAATGAAAAGAGAAATTGAAGTACAACCAGCAGCAGCAGCTGAGCCAAAAAGCAGCTGTGGTAGTGAAGCATTTAGTCACTGCTGCTGGAAGAAAAGAGCTATCCCTACAGAGGACATACAGTGCCACATGCTGGGAACTATGCAGCAGGTGGGTTTCTGTGGGACTGGAAGGTACCCATTTCTTATTATTTTCTTCGGTGTTTATTTGGGTCTTTTGTTGTTGTTTTTTTTTTTCCCCCCAATACGTTTGCATTTCATTTGAAATAATTGAATGCAAGCCCAAACCACAGCCCAGGCCATGGTATTGGCCAAGTCTTGTCAGCTGCCTTCATTGGTTGTTTATACTACAGGGCAGATGCCATGATTTGTTCTTACAGTAAATTCTCATCTTTTCAGTTGTGGTACTGTGACTTTGCTACAATGCTTTTCTGGATCACCTCATGTTCAAAGTTGGAGCTAGATCTTGGAGCAGTATGGTTCATTCAGATGACTGATAGGACCAGTTTTCTGAAGCAAACTTTGCTCTGCATATTGTCGTAGTGAAACCTTTATTCAAGGTTCAATATTTTTATTGATGATCTGAATTCATAAATTCATGGATGGCACCAAGCTGGGCAGGAGTGTTGAAGAGGTGGAGAGCAGGCAGGCTCTGCAGAGGGATCTGCACATGCTGGACACATGGGCTGAGGTCAATGGTGTGAGGGGCAGCCAGACCGATTGCTGGGTCCTGCCCTTGGGTCACAACAACCCCCTTTAACTCCAGACTGGGGCAGAGGGGCTGAAAAGTTGCTCAGAAGAAAAGAATCTGGGGGTGCTGGTCAAGAGCCGCTGAACTTGAGCCAAGATGTGCCCAGGTGGCCAAGAAATCCAAAGGAACCGGTCCTGTAATGTAGCCAGCAGGACAGGGAAGTTATTGAGGTGCTGTACTGAGCACTGGTGAGGCCAAACCTTGAGTGCTGTGTCCAGTTCTGGGCTCCTTAGCTCTGGAAGGACTTTTCAGGTGCTGGAGTGTGTCCAGAGAAGGGCAGTGGAGGACAAGTCCTACAAGGAGCAACTGAGGCAACTGAGGGAACTGAGGTTGTTTAATCTGGAGAGGAGGCAAGCCTCAGAGACCTTATAACTCTGAAAATCCCTGGCAGGAGGGTGCAGCCGGGTGGGTTTGGTCTCTCCTCCCAGGCAACCAGCAACACAAGGAGACAACAAATGTTTTAAGCTGTTCCAGGGGAGGTATAGGTTGGACATTAGGAGGAATTTCTTCACAAAAAAGGTGATTAGACTTTGAAAAGGACTGCCTAGGGAAGTGTTGAAGTCACTGTCCCTGGAGGTTGTTTAAGGAAAGCCTGGACACAGCCCATGGTGCTATGGTCTGTGCTATGTGATGGTGTTTAGTCATGGGTTAGACTCAATGACTTCAGGGATCTTTCCCAATCGAATTGATTTTGTGATTCTGTAAAACTGACAAATTTCTCCATTGGTTCAGCTAAAGCTATCTAACATTCACTGGATCCTCCTTCAATACTCATTTATTGCTGTTGCCTGAACTGTGCTTTTAGGTTATAGAACCATAAAATCATATGATAGTTTTGGTTAGAGGGGACTTGTAAGGATTGTGTAGATCAAATCCTTCTGTTGGCAGGGACACCTTCCACTTAAGCAGGCTACTGAAAGTCCCATCCAATCTGACTGTAAAGTGTTCTAAGGATGAGTATTCACAGCTTCTCTGGGCAACCTCTGCCAGGTTTTTGCCACTACTTTTTGTGGTAGGCCAAAAATAGATGCAACTCAGAGGATCAGTTTTTCTATTTGGGTAGCCAGTTGTTTCCTCTCCCTATTTAGGAAATGTCATAACTTGTTCTGAAGGTTGCACTTAATAGAAAGTCCCTGCAAAATAAGGAGAAAGGGAAGGTATTATCCCTATTTCACAGAAATAGGAAAAATAAAAAATAAAGAAATAGAGTCTTAACCCCACGTGATTATTTTAACACCTGAATTGTCTTTCCATAAAATTTGTGAAGTGGATGGAAGACAGGAAGCAGCCTTGGTTTTGACTTTAAAACTGTGAAAAGCAAAACAACATTGAGGCTCATTATTAATTATAACACACTAGAAAGGGAGGCAGAGAGGTGGTGGAATTATAGTCTATTTTCTGAACTAATACTTATGAAAACTGGATGGCATCGTCTGTGATTTCATAAATGTTCTGGAAGAAAGTGTAGTGATTGCATAATAACCCCATCAAAAGGGTGGTTGATTAGTTTAGTTAATTTGGCATACATTTCAGCTATTATTTTCATTTGAGAAGCAGAGACTGAATGACACAGTTGCTTTTATCCTGGCACTTTGCAAATGAGCATCCTAAAGCCTAAAGTAGTTCATTCTTAACTTCTTCATATCTTGGGACATAAATGTGACAGCAGTGCTTGAAGATCACAGAGTTAAAAAAAATGTTCAGTACTTCAAGTTTGAAGACAATTGTGGATTTCTTAAGTTGCAACAATTTACTGAAAAGAGGGGCCAAATCCTACACAATTTAAGTTTGTAGAAGTGTTCAAAGTTATATCTTCTGTTATTAGATCACTGAAATATCATTAATATCAGTATGTAGTTAGGCACACCTCTTCTCAGTTATGGAAAGATGTAACCCTGTCCACGGCCAAAAGTGCAGCAGGTTTCTAGCTGTTTGTCCTTTTCTTGGCTGTGAACAATAAGTCAATTTCCTTCCTTACTCATCACTTTAGAGGATTATACACTTGCTCAAATATACTGTTATTCTAGTATTATTCTATGGAAATACGTTTGTATTCTGAGCAGCTTAAACAGTGGGTTCAGATAAGAGCAGATTAATAGACGAATCACAAAATAATATGTAGTGATGATGATAATAATAATATTAATAATAATAGAATCTTAATGAAAAGTGAGACTCAAAGAAATAGGAACACAGGAAGACAGAAATAAAATCCAAGAGAAATCCAAGAGAAATGAATGATTCACTAGAAAAAATTGTTCAGCACCCATCGACTGATGCCCAACCCATTCACCATCAACAACTGAGCCCTGCTGGCCACCTGTCCTTAGTTTATAACTGGGTGTGAGGCCCTGTGAGATGCAATATCCCTTTGTCCAGTTTCAGTCAACTGACCCTTTGGTCATGCTGACCCTTTGGCTTCATGTACACTTGCTTCCTGGAAGAGCATGAGACACGGAAAATTCCTTGATTGGAGTGAGCACTGCTGAGCAACAACTAAAACAACTGTGTGCTATTGACATTATTCTGAGACTAAATCCCAAACAAAAGGATTTTACCATTTACTAGAAAAAAATTTAACTCTAATTCAGCCAAAACTAGGATAGTGGAGTACAGGATCCAAGTGTTCTGCTGCACCACCCAGACCAGATTATATATACTCACTAGCCTGGGTTATTAACAATTATTAACACTTAATATAATTTTTTTTTATCTCCTTCACATATTTTTTTCTCCCAATCCTTGTTAAAATTCTGAAATACTCTTAATTCCAGGGGTCTTTTATAGGTTTTTTAGGACAGTGTCTGAGAAGTGTATGACAGGTTCCAAAGCTTTTTAAACATCATTATTCATAATTATGGATTCACCAGAGTCAACAGGATGTAGAATTGAGTTAAGCATAACACAGCTTTAGACATGCCTATACTTCTTTCTGAAAGTCTTGTGTTTTCTATAAATTCAGATGGAGAGTATCAAATGTAAAGCAGAAGCAGAACAACTCTGCTATAACACTTTTTCGGAGGAGGAAAGCAACGTGAATTCTTCCAGCCATTTTCTTTCATCCATTCTTATGTTGTTATGTCTTTCAAAGCTTTGCTTGCATTCCTCTTTTTTTCTTTTAATCCAATTTGTCTTGTTTCTAGTCTGTCATTCACTTTTTTCTTTTTGTGTTATTTTTCCTCTTCTTTCTTTCTTTCTTTCCTTCCAAACTACTCCCTCATTGTCAGTTTGCATCCATCCTCAACTCTGTAAAACAGAGCTTTCAAAGTTTATGCAGTTAGTGCATGTTGCTTGCTCTGAGAGAATGAGGGACACAGAAAGCAGTGACTAATATCAGAATCATGAGTGAAGATATGTTTTATTCATAAACCCTGCATCTCTAGTGAAATTAAAAGCAAAGCAAAGGGTCGAAGCTCTGAACCCTCTTTCCTGGAGCCTGTAAACCAATAAAGGCTTTATATTAGCTATCGATATCTATCTCTGACTTGGCTTAATAACATCTTATTCCCTGTTTTCAGCAGCCATCAATAATATTTCTGCCTGCCCGCTCAGGTCCCCATCTCTGCGTGCAATTGCATTATAAGGGTCTATAAGCCCAATTTGCTTCACATTCTTATTTTTGGAAAAGGCTGTCTGGCTTTTGTAATGAGAGCAGCTGCCAAGAAGGCTTGACAGAATTTGTGGCCCATCTGGCTTATAATCTTCATTCAGTATCGCAGGAGCCTAAACTCCCAGACCAACTGATAAGTCAGAGCGTATAGCCAAGCAGTGGCAGTAATCTTCCTTGTGATTTCTCATTAAGGGCAGGGACATCTCAGTGAATCTTTCATATCCTGGCTATCATAGTTTTGTTTGGTTGGTTTGTTTTTATTTTATTTTGTTTTCTTTTATTTTATTTTTTCCCCCTAACAAGACCAGTGCNAGAATCATAAAAAACAAGGCAACAAATGGTCCTGAGAAATTATCTAGTATATTTCCCTCAGATAATGTGCAATTAGTTACATCTCCAGGATCCTCAGACCTCAGTCATCTTTGTATCCTCCTCAGACTACCTCATTAATGTTTTAAATTCTCAGTTTTCAAAGTTTTTTTTGCTTTGTCTCAATTTCTCTACAATTCTGTTTCTGCTTAAGACACAGAAACAAGCTGACTATCCTGCATAGAGCACTGCCTACAAATCCCTCACTTCTTGAACAGGAATGTCACCAAATCTTTTACCGAATGCTTCCTCATAAAGTTATGATTTCCAGAACACTGTTCATCTTCACACTCAATTCCCTTTGTGGAATATTAAACGACATGCAGAAGTACTTTCACCACCCATGTTAGAGAGGCCACTCAGCTCCCTTGCTTGCGTCTTTGCATTTGTTCCAGCCTCAGTTGTCTGAAAGCTAAATTTTTCTCTTAAACTTTCCACTTTGGCTCTTTCTAGGGGCCTAAACTTCCTAGAGATGTCAGGGATGGATAGCTTTGGAGCTAATCGTCTCACCTAGTTTAGAGATTTATCTTCAGAAGGTCTGAGATGCCTTTTGAGAAAGCAGACTTTCTCTGTTGATTGCAGTGGGGACAAGCTATGACCAGAGGCCCAACTTTTACAGGACTTTCAGGATCAATTCCTCTATTAGCAGAGGAAATGAATAATGTATTTTTTTTTTTCTTACAGCTCTGCATGTCACATCTAATTTTTTGATTTATTGTAAGATGAGAAGCCCACACTTTTTGTTCCCCTCTTTTAAGGCATTCATTACCCTTGAGATAAAAATTGAACTCGTACAGTGGTTATCTGTAATATGTTGGAGCTTTTATTGCACATACTTTCCACAAAAGCCTTTGAGGTCTCCTAGAGCTTTGCCACACACACCTGATGGGAAATAGACCAGGAGACATTAAGGGAAGGGACAACAGGCCAAATGGACAAGCACAGGAATAAATATATGTTCATATAGTGTTTTTCATACATTCTTATGATACAATTTTTTAATGTTGAAAACCTCTCTTAAAGAAAAAAAAAACAAAAAAACCCCAACAAAACCATAAAATTAAACAAGATAAAATAAAATATGAAAAATGGTACCTTACTTGGAGGAATAATTTCATAAATATGAGAAGAACACTTGAAAGTCATATACTCGGACATCAGAAAAGACAGCAAATAGTTTAAGAAATTGAGGGACATATGTTCCCAATTATTTTGTCATTTTGTTTTTCTTTTTTTCTCTCCTGAG
>VZTB01014254.1:0-15942 GCA_013397245.1 Thryothorus ludovicianus | reverse complement strand
TCTTTCTTACTGACTTTGGTGTCTCAATGTTGTCCTCTACGTCTTCACTCTGTCCTTTTCTCATTTGAGAGAGGATTGAGGTTTAAAGGTCTCATCTGTGCACTGAAAGACTTAATATCTCATCCAGGGCCCACAGAGGGTCTTGTAGTCCCTTCCAGGTAGTGGCAGAAGCACTCATGGTGATGGATTTCAGGCCACGCTGGGGGACTGATGTCCTTCCCCTACCTGAGAGCCGCTGGAGGTCATCCCAGATCTGCTGGGCCGTGCAGGCCACAGTGAAGTGTGCCTGTCCTGTCCTGTAGCTGCTCCTGGGGTCCAGTGGACCTCAGCTTGGCTGGGGCCAGCATAGTCAGCAGTATGTTAGCAGCTGGGGCCNGTCTCATCTGTGCACTGAAAGACTTAATATCTCATCCAGGGCCCACAGAGGGTCTTGTAGTCCCTTCCAGGTAGTGGCAGAAGCACTCATGGTGATGGATTTCAGGCCACGCTGGGGGACTGATGTCCTTCCCCTACCTGAGAGCCGCTGGAGGTCATCCCAGATCTGCTGGGCCGTGCAGGCCACAGTGAAGTGTGCCTGTCCTGTCCTGTAGCTGCTCCTGGGGTCCAGTGGACCTCAGCTTGGCTGGGGCCAGCATAGTCAGCAGTATGTTAGCAGCTGGGGCCCAGCCCTGCCTTGCCTGGGGCCCACGGCCTCTCCTCCTCCATCCGGCTGCACCGGACCAGGGGTGGGGGAGTGGGGGGTGAATGGAAATCTGGCTCGGCCAGCACTGCAGCCAAGGCAGGGCTCAGCCCTGCCAGGACAGGGTCAGTTGGTTTCCTGGGAAGGGGCTTGGCCCCACAGCAGAGCTGGCCTGGCCCAGTCCGGCTGCGGTAGAGCAGCCGGGCTTGCCTGTTACCTGTACTTGGACCGGAAAGCACGGTTCCCAGGTTTTTCATCTTAAACTGTGTATTCACAAAGGTGTATCTAAATTTTCATTGGTTTAATAATGTGTCAATATTAAAAATTACTCACTTATTGGTTTTCTGTCAAGTCTACAGAAAGCTGACAAGGTCCTAACAGGGAATTAATTCCATAATTGGTTCCTTTCCTTCCATACCAAAAAATAAATTAATGCATAACCAGGACACTGAAATACAGAAAATTCCATCTGCATATAAGGAAACACTTTTTTAATGTGAGGATGGTCAAACACTAAGAGGTTGCCAAGAAAGTTTGTATGGTGTTCATTCTTGCAACTATTCATAACTCAACTGGACACAGTCACAGGCAATTTACTCTAGGTAACCCTGCTGTGATCAGAGTAGGTGGACTAGACGATCTCCAGAGAAGCCTTCCAACCTCAACAATTCTGTGATTTCCTGTAATTTCTCCAAAAGAGGATAGAGCAATGTATGTAAAGAGGGTTGCTGCTACAAACTCTTATTCAGTTTTATTTCAGGTGTAAAATACTGAATTGCCTTCAAGAATGAGTAACTGGTAATTTTTGAAGGCTTCATATAACAGTTTTACTTGAAAAATTTTCTCTACCATGTATTTTCTAAGGGAATGCAAATGTGAGTTCTTATACTATAAAGACACTGGCTTTGACATTAATTGGGAAAGGTAAGATAGAAAAATGTCTCTGGCTACTGAAGACTTAGAGAAGATTGCTCCCTTTGCATGGCCTTACCCGTGAAGTCTGAGAATCCGTGGAAGCTCTCATCATTCACCCTGCAGGCTTCAATCAGGCTACTGAAGAGGGTGCCAATTGGATCCAAAGGATGTCCCACCCAACCTTCAAGATTTGTTATTGAGGTCACTCCTATTTGAAGAAGTTCTGTGACAGAAAAGATGGAGGGAGGAGGGAGGGAAAAAGAGTGCGTATTATCCCCTCAAATATATAGAAGTAAAACGGATTAAAATGCTCTTCTGCTTAGAAGGAAAAAATATCTCTCAGTGTGAATTCATTGCCCTTCGTAAATATGTTAAAAGAGGAAAAAAAGAAAATGGACAAAGGCCAAACATTTTGAGCATTAGCAAAGTACATTATGGGTCAAAAATTTCAATTGCAGTATCTTTTGAAATCTCTAACTTGATATCAGTAACTTTTGAAATGTTTGCTGAAAAATTATAGCAAAGACTTTTTTTGGTAAAATACTCACCACTGTTTCCTCACTCAAAATATGCAGTACCATTTTCACATTTTAAGTGAAGCTGATGGCAATGAAATAAAATATTCTGAAATGTTCAGTTTTAATAAATAAAATATGAACTTATTGCATCTGAATATTTGTTGAAGTAATAAACTCACAATGGCAGTTCCTAATTAAAAAAGGAAGAAAAAAAGGATAATGTGTTTAAATGAGGTATAAAATTTAAAAATTGTCCTTTAAGTGCATTTTTTGTAATTCTAAAGTTTCAGTCAACAAATATCTTCATGGATACTTTGTTTTGAAGCCCTCATCCATCCATCAGTTATAACATGAAAAAATTGTTTAGCACAATGAATTGAAGGAAGTGTCACTGTGGTAAAAGATGCTAGAGATTACTCAAATCCCTTTTTAAACTAAGAATCTTATAGCAGTAGTTCCCATTCAACTCTCCGGCTTTTTTTCCTAGACACATATACAATTGAACTACGAAAGATCAGGTGCATTATGGGTGACCATTTAAAAATTGTATACAAGCCATTACAGATGTTCTGTTTCTCTGCTTATTACACACTAACTTGTACCTGCCTCTGTGCTCTCTTGTTTACAAAGTACCATCTCTCTGAGTAATCATAAGTATTATCACAAAGCTTTGAAAGCTTGCTTCTTGACTTTAAATGTGTGGAGCTACAAAATGAAACAGCCACACTGTTGAACTCAGTGTTCAGGACAGTGGCATTTTTAAAGAATCAACTGATATGTAACATGATGTTGGGGGTTGGGTTGCTTTCTTATAGAATTTTTTCCCAAAAAGTTGCTAGGAAGCTGATTGCTGGGTGCTTGTGGGCACTTAAAGGTACTTGACAGAGACAAGGNCGCTGTTTCTCCTGCTTGCCGGATGTTTCCTACAGCTTTATCTACTGCTGCCAAGCTTTAAATTCATCTCATCCCTCCGGACCGCTGCTCGTCCCCCCCAAAAAGGTGCCAGCATTGGAGAAAACTGTGACTGTTTCCTAACTCTGTTTAGTGTTAATACTATAGTTATTGTTATTCTGTTTATCTTGTTAAACTCACTAGTAAAGAACTGTTATTCTTATACCAAATTATTTGCCTGAGAGCCCCCTTTAATTCCAAAATTATAGCAATTTGGAGAGAGGAAGTTTGCATTCCCCATTGCAACAGAGACTCTGGCTTTTCCTATCAAGCACACCTGTCTTCAAACATTAGACACATGAAAAACAAAGAAGTAAATAATTGTCTTACTAACAAATAGCATGTGCTAAAAACGACATTAAGAACATAATATTATCAAAAAGGAATAATATCAATGACCTTACTGAATCACTAATATTCCATTTCATCTATTATGTCTAGTTATGAGCTTCACTTGTGTCATGCCAGACAAAGGCTTTAATACTCCATTCATGTAGAGATTTAACTTTTAATCATGCAACTGTTTCCATGAATGTCAGATCAGTCATATGAATGAAAGGTAAGTAGAAGCATGTGGTGGTTACTGAACTGAAACTGTAGCTGCAGAATTATTCTGCTTATAAAGAAGGCAAGAATATTTTGCACTATTAAAACAAAATGGTTTAAATTTCAAACATAAGAGTGAAAAAAACGAAACAAAACAGTGAGTAACAACAGAAATTACAAACTTCATGTTAAGGAAAGATAAAAAGACTAAGAAAAATTCTCCTAAGTAATAATGCAAAGTGCTTTCAAGTTTTGTTGAAATCTAGGGTCCACAAAAGTGCTCATAATTTCTTCCTTGGGTATTGTGAAATGAAAGCACATAGGAACTGCCAAATAGTTATTTTTTTTCAGTCAGGTATCTACTTTGTCTTCAATTTCTAAATGAACATTTCTGGGAAAACACCTGCACATACAGTTAAAAAATTTACACATGAGATTTCACACTGGTATTTTTGCCCACAATGCATGGGGATACACATAGTTAAAAGTAGCAACAAAGATCTAAAATAAAATTTGAATTAAAGGTTTTCTTGTAGTAGTTGAGAATGTTATTTTAATTTTTCCACATGCATTCTTAACCAAAAAGTCACCCCTTTCTTCTTCCACTACCTCTCCAAACCTATGACAAAGTTTAGTGAAGGATTATTTTTGGAAGAATGTTCATTCAGAAAATAGGAGTAATGTTTAGAGGAACACCACAGAATATTTTATAAAGTCAGTGTTTCAAAAATTTGATTTCCAGTGATGTGAATCCACTAACGTTTTAAGCATCATCAGAGACTTTTGGGAAGAAACTGCCAAACTGGATAAATTTCTGTAGTGCAGACTTTGCCTTGTCAAATGTAGGCTTCCACCTCAGAAATATATAGGTCTGCTAAATTACACATCAGAGGAGAAAAATTATTTTAAATACCTGACATTCCAAATGCAAATCTCTGTTTAAAAGCCTATAAATTACACAGGATAAATATTTACACTGTGTAACCAAAACCTCTGATTGGCATAAAGGCCCCATCATGTTAGACATGTTGCAGAAGGCAGAACAGAGTCCTTGCCCTGCAGAGCTCACAACACAGCTTAAATAAACCCCTCCAACATCCAGAATGTGACACTACCACTATGATCATTTGGACTGAAGAATTAAAGGCACCTCTTTTGGTTTAGTTTCAAAAGCTGTTTTCTCATACAAAGTTCCAGTCCAGTGTTATTGTCACCTTGTCATGTCCTTTACCCTTCTCTCTTCCCCACATTTACCTTTCTTCTGAGCCTGGAACATTTCCAGCTGTTTCTGCTGCTGCCTTCTTAGTGTATTAACAATAGCTATTGCTAGCCTCAGTGCTTCTCGTGGGTATCCATGAGATCGTAACGCATCCACCCTCGCACAGGCTGTAGGAACATGTTCTAAAATGGAGACAATAATTGAAGAATAGCAATGCTTCCATATCTGCAATAGCCTGTTTTGTTAGGTTACTCAAAAGGGCTTTTTTGTTTCCTTAGATTTCTTTTTAAAACTTTTCAAGAGAGAGTTAAAGGACTATTTCTGAGCCAACATTTCAAGGGAGCCTCTGTTCTTTTTGCCAGGCTTTTAATTTAGTTCCCTCCCTCCTCCCCCCTCCCCCCCAAAAAAATAATGCCATAGAAACNATGTGGCCTGTTTGATGAATCTGTCATTTTCAGAAATTCAGAAAGCTGCATCAGCTTTTATTCATTCATATGTGAATCAGTCATTCACTGTATTCTTGTGTTCTGCCTATTCATCAGCCCTTAACTGATGACAGTCTACCTTGACCCACTCTGCAAGGAGCAGACCACAGATGACATTTCACATCTTGCTACTCAACAGCTCAGGCAAAGTGTGAGACATTCACTTTGCATTCAGAGAGATCTACAAACCATCACAGCTAATGCTAAATAGGACATTGCAAAGGGAACAGCTGGACATGAAGGACATTAAAGACCATATACAGAATTCCCCTAAAAACAGACTAGAAAGTATATGGCACACAGCTACTCAAGCATCCCCAGCTTCTCTCCTTCTCAGACCCAGAGCCACTAGGATGGGTGACAGGTAAACATCATATAAAATATTTTTAGTTGTTCTCTTTGAGAAGTGACATTACCTTGAGTACTTGTATAAAATTTTGTCATAAACAAATACAAATACTGCAAAGAAAGCAAGGTACTGAGGTCATGGGACTGACAATCCTTTTACTGGACATCTTCCTATGGCAAAAGTACTCTGTCAACATGGCACTGTGTCTGTGAATGTCAAAATATCATGTCAGAATTGCTACTAGCATGCCCAGGTTGGTGTGAATATCACGAGATCCAGAAAGCCAAACATCTCTGTAGGAAGTTACATGCTGCATCAACTTCTATTTGCAGATAGCTGCAAGATTTAAACATGAACCAAGTCTATTTCCTTCAGAGACAAACTTCCAGGAGAAAGAAACAAGGAAAAATCCATCTAAGTCTAATTCTACCACCTTTCACAAGTATTTAATTTTAACTTCTATTAAATATGTATCAAAATATTGAGAGATTTGATGATTATGAGGGTTTTTTTCCTCAGGCAAATAACCTGCATCTTCCTCAGTTATTAGCAAAGTAGCAATCTTTGCTTGAAGATGACTGGAGAATTCTTCTGTCACGTCTGATAATCACATTTTAGATTAGAAAGCATGATATCAAGTAAGAAGAAACATCTCCTCCAGGAAGGCAGTGTTACCTCTGCACCCCCCCCCACCTGTCAGTGCAGACTGGGCAACACAGAGCACATCCTACAAATAGCTGCATTAGTTTCTCACATACTCAGTTTAATGCAGTCACAACAGATCTCCCTTTAAGTAAGTATCAAAGACTTTGTAACTGCAAAAATTAAAACCCCTAACACCAGAAGAGATATAAGATTGTAGTCAAGCAAAGAAACAACAGGCTTTTACATGACATACTTCAGGGATATTCAATTTTTATGCAACAATTATTTAGAAGGACCGAGTAAAAAGTTAGAAGATCTAACTTGCTTTAAAAACATTGCAGCCTCAGCACAAAAGCAAACCCTATTTATCCTTTCTGTGAGGACAGTATCAATGAAAATAAATTTGGCTGGTTAATCCTCAACAAGAAAGTTACTTGTCCCAGGAAAGACTGCTGTAATCTGCTGCAAGGCTCAAGTATATAAGAGAGAGGCTATATTATGTGTTGCAGTCAGTACATATATTTAGGCTCACCTTGGTTAGCATTTGCACCCTGAGGCAAAGCATTGGTTAAATTGGGCAGCTCGTTTCCATGGTTTCCATCTTCCCAGGGACAAACATCCACACTGTTCCATTTTTTCAGCTGTTTTAGCCAACTGGACTTCTGCTCCAACTTGCAGTGGGGATTTAAGACTATACACATCCACAGAGCACCTGATTTTAAAGAAAATTGCTAAATTAGGTTTTTTCTTAAAAATGCAGCAGCCAATGGCTAATTGCAAACTTTTATTCTGAAACATTTTTCCTCCCCTCTAAGGTTACATTGCTTGTTTCCCAACTATGCGTGACACCAGGCAGACTGAATTCCTGATGCAGAATCTTGGAGCTGGTGTGGCCCATTCAAAGCAGTTTAGACTGTATCAAGTCAGTCTTCTCAATTAAAAGGCATTAAATGGGTCTTTTCTAATAGGAAATCCATAGTTCACAATGTATGGCCCATCAGACAAAAGCAAACAAAAATTTACATAAAGTTACAGCAGTAAATTACCCAAGTTTTTCTTCTAATTTTTGTACAAAAAACTATGTATCTTCCAACTTCACATTACAGGAATCAAATAAGTGCATTAGTAAGACATGCATTTTCTAAACATATACTTCCACACTTGAAACCCAGCAGAAGTAGAGATCCAGTAAACACTAGATTTGTGCAGTGTAATAGGAATAAGATATTTTTGCTGCTCCTACTTCAATTATTTGGTTTCACTAGAAAATTTGTCTTACATTTTTTGTATACAGTTCTCAAAAGGAAAGCTAATTTGCACTGGCATTTCACATGTACCATCACTATAGACCCTGGTTCCTGATACTATAGAGCAGGGCAGGCATAAATACATCATGGTCTTTAGTAACAATTTTCAAATGGAAAGATTTTTCTCCAAATCAGCTGTTTCTTCAGGGTGAACTTTGACACAAGCATGAAGATATCTGAAAGTACTGTTCATTTTCTCATTAAGAATATGCCTTGTACACTACAAGAGATTTCACAAAATCACAGAATATTCTGAGTTGGAAGGGAAACACTAGGTTCATCAAAGTTCAACTCCTGGCCCTGCACAATGGCCCCAAGAATAAAATTAAAAGAATTTGTTTAAATTATGTAATCTTCATGACAGGTTGAAAAAAAAGAAAAAAAAAGAAAAAAAATGCAGCTGGTTCTTCCAAGAAACTAGAATTCTCATATTCAAGAATTCTTTTGCTAACTAAGAATGCAAAATGGATACCCAAAACACAGGTCATCACACTACATTCATTCCTAAAGTAACTCAGGATATAGGTATGCCACAGCACAGGAGCCAGTGGAAAACTAGTTTCATCCTTAAGGCTTCAAGTCTGCTGCTATTCAAGCTGACATGGAATGAGGAAGCAATAGTAAAGAAATTTTGAAACCACAAGAAAATATGTGGTATAGTGCAGATCACCAGAGCCACTATCCTAATGCACATTATTACTCCACAGTAGTTACATACAGTAGAACATGCAGCTTGTTGGGTTTTTGTTTGCATTTGCAGGAGGTTTTGTCTTTGTGTTTATTTTGGTTCGGTTTTGAGTTTGGGTTTTTCTAAATGCCATGGGAGTAAATAAAGCAAATACTGTTTTAAAAAACTTCTTTTAAAATCAACTCATATGACTTCCTTTATACACACTGTTCAACACACTTCACTCCCCAGAGCCAAATTATAGAATAGAATCATAGAATGGTTTGGGTTGCAAGGGACCTTTAAAGGTCATCTAGTCCAACCTTCCAGCAATGAGTAGGGACATCTTCAAACTAGATCAGGTTGCTCAGAGTCCTGTCCAACCTTACCTTGAATATTTCCAGGGATAAGACATCCACCTCCTCTCTGGGCAATCTATGCCAGTGTTTTATCACCCTCATTGTAAAAAACTTCTCCCTTGTATCAACCCTCCTTCAGTTTAAAACCATTACCACTTGTCCTATTATTACAGGCTCTACTAAAAAGTTTGTCCCCATCTTTCTTACAAGCCCCCTCTAAGTACTGGAAGGTTGCTACAAGGTCTCCTCAAAGCCCTTTCTTCTCCAGGCTGAACAGTCCCAACTGTCTGTCTGTCTTCATAGGAGATGTGCTCCAGCCCTCTGATCATCTTTGTGACTCTCCTCTAGACCCACTCTAACAGGGTGATGTTCTTCCTATACTGGGCGCTATGGCAGGACCTTTCACTCTTGATACAGCAAAAGCTTATCTCCCCATAACATATGGCTATGTTAGGCCAGAATGATTTGTCATATGACGAATTATCTCGGCTGAGAATCTCCTTAGCCAGCAATACACATTTTGGCTTGAATGGTGAGAAAGGCAAACCTAAAATTAGTGACTGCAGAGCACAAGCATTTTTACATCTATACAAGACCACTGATTTTCATGAAATCAGAAATCTCTTATACACTCTGAGTGTGTAGAGTTCTCCTCAATGTTAAGACATTAGAACTGAGTTACTTCCCTGGGACTGAGAGAAATTGGGAGATTCCCTGCACACCACTATAATTTGTTGGTAAGTGACATTGACTCCTAAATCTATACTATTTCTTTGCTAGCTGTAACATAAGGTACCTTTATTACTATTATTATGTACTGTAGTTTTATCTACTAGTAGTTTTGTGCTATCCTGTGTAATAAGTAATCTGTTTAAAGTCTTATGTCTGTTTTCCTTGGCCTGTACAAATAAATAATTCATGTTGTAATAGGCCTGATTGGTCATTATTCAGAACTTGCGAGCGAGATTGTGTTTTGGAGTGCTGGCTACCTCAATAAAGCTACTGTCTACTGGCAGAAATCTAGAAAGGCAGGAATTTGTCTAAACTCTCCCCTCTCCATTCGTAACAGGGACCCCAGAGTTGGAGGCAGCACTGCAGGTGGGGGTCTCACCAGAGCAGAGTAGAGGGAGAGAATCACCTCCCTTGCCCTGCTGCCCACACTTGTTTGGATGCAGCCCAGGATACAATTGGCATTCTGGGCTGCAAGCACACATTGCCAGCTCATGTCCAGCCTCTCATCCACCAGCACCCCCAAGTCCTTCTCCACAGGGCTGCTCTCAATCCTTTCATCCCTCAGCCCATATTGATACCAGGGGTTCTCCCAACCCAGGTGGAGAACTTCAGGCTCGGCCTTGTTGAACCTCATGAGGTTCTCATGGCCCCACTTCTTGAGCTTGTCCAAGTCGTTCTGAATGGCATTACAACTGGTTCTTCGTATTAAGCATCAATGCATTCAGTACTGTCCTAGAAAAAGGACTGTAAGCGAGATTGAAATGAAAGCAACCTTTGACATACCAAGCCTTAGTTGCTGAACAACTGAAAAGCTGGTATGTCTAGCTGAAAGTAATCCCCTCTTGTTTAGATAAGCAAGACCCTCTGCTTGCTGATAAGTATGGTAATGTAAGGATTCTTATAGGTTGTATGTAAATGCCATAGGACTTGTATCTTGTAATAGATTGGTTAGTGGAAATTAAAATATTCAACATAGAAGAGGATTTATTGCATTGTAACAAGAACCTCGCTCTCTTATTCCTGCTTTTTCTTGCTCTCTTTTTTGCTGCTCTTATCTGCTCTTATCTCTTGCTCTTCAGTCTTTTGTTCTCTCCCTCCCGGGCCTGCTCTGAGCTGTGGCTGGCAGCTCTAAGCAGGGTCCCAGCTTTCACCCATGCCCTTTGTAATAAACTCTAAGTTCCAGGACCCAGCTTCAGAGAACTCTCGTCTCCGTCCGCCGTCTCATTCACCGGGCACCCAACAGTCTCCTACACAGGACTATATTTCTTGCAACATAAAAAACAAAACAGAAGATAAGGCATATTGGAAAATCTTGTAGAATAGCTATCTTGGTCTTATTTATTTTAAAAATGAATTATTACTTTAAGGCACTGAAGAGTCACTGTACTTCTCAGTATCTAAAAAAATTTTTAAAAGCCAATTTAATACTTTGTAATCAGACTCCCAGTGATTTCAGACTGAAGTAAAAGCAAAGTGGAATATCTTAACCACACGCAGCAAGTATTTCAATCATCCAGCAAGGTGGAGTGCACACTACTGATTACAGTGTGCCCCTACAAAATGAGTGGCCTTTTTCTGCATCTCAGAAACAACACTAGAAGCAAAGGAATTCACTTGTCTTCTTCAGAGGCTTCACTATGTATGTGGTACATCTAAGAGGCAGAAAAGGGAAGAGATACTCCAAAGTATCAAAATCCTTTAAAAACTTCTTTGGTTTAAAGAGGAAGCCTCAGAAATACATGATATTTTTATGCAAATGAACACAAGGACAAGTGCATTTCTAATAAACCCCACACAAATCACCTAAGGAAAGTCCCTGGAGGATATTCTTCCTATTTCACTATAATGCTGCTCTATAGAAGGCATCATCACCAGCTTGAAAGCTTACAATGCCCTCAAAAGATTCTCTGTTTTCTGCCTAATGGCTCCTATATGAGGAAACTACTGATCATACTTACCTCATACTACAGATAAGGTTTATGGAAAAATGAACAGCAGTTAGCTGTAATTAATTTGTGGGGAACATATCTAAATGCCTTTCTTGTGATCTCAGCCTGGAAACTGCTGTTGGCAACAGCCTATACTCAAAAGAAGTTTGCCAAAATACATTCTTGGCATTATCAAGTAAGTTTACCTGTTTAACTAGATTTAATTATGTCACCCACAATATGAACAAATTCCTTATTAAATGGAAAAAAAAAAACCCAACAAAACAGAGAATATGTTTCTTTTTACATATTCTGGCTTTTTATACCAGATCTCAGAAGGCTGACACATCCTCTTCTCTCCCTCCCACCCCTCCTCCCAAACTAAACCAAAAGTAAGGTTCTGATTTGGATCCATTGACTGTGACCCATGTCTTTCCAATGTGAAGCTCCTCACAGCACAGTGGCAAAATATCACAAACCAATATACAAAATTTTCCCCCACAGAAGATAACTGGAAGACAAGTCATGCTGTGACTGCAATTTGATATTAATTTCACAAGGGAATGAATATTAGAACTGTCATAATGGAGTGAGGAATTGCCTCTTGGTTCAAAAAACACTAATCCTTTTGACCTGGAAAAAGCCAGCTTTGCCAAAACAGACCTTTTGTTCAAATAGCCCTCTTTGAAAATGCATGATTGTCATTCATCTTTAGTGGACCTCACACTACAAAGAAATAGGTTACATTACTGCTTTACACAATGAATGCATGCCTTGTACATACAGAGAGAACATCAGTACTTTTGTATTTCTCAGTAGACATCCATACCTCTGAATTCACGAGGGAGAAAGGAACAGCATACCTTTACACTGGTCAGGATTTAAACGCGCAAATTGAAAAACATTAAGAATTTAGTCACTGTAAAAGTAGGTGTTGTAATAATTATATATCTTGTGTATGCATGTATTCATGAAGTCAAAGAAAATGTAAAGAATGTATACAGACTCTCCAAAGAGATTAAACATTGCTCACTTTTCATATTTTACTCTTATCCCAGTAAATGAGAGGGTGGTGGTGGAAACAATTTTAGTGGGGGTTAGGACACTGAGCATGACTGAAGATCCAGTGTACAACTCTGTTAGACTGATTGCAGTCTTCTGAATAAATATGCTTTTCCTAGAAATCTTACACTATCTTGTCAGGGCTATTGTAATAGCCCTGGTTTGGGTCAGCATTTCCTAATTTACAATACCTGTGTAATCAGTGGCTGAAACTTGGCCTTGGCCTTAGAATTTTGCTGTATACTTAAGATCAATCTATTTATTTGCAAAATTAAAATATGCAAGAAACTGATGCATGTTTGATATGCCTTTGCTCTTCCCATTAATCATAGAATCACAGTCACAGAATGGTTTTCATGTTAATGCACGTCTCTTATAAAAACTGAAAACCCAAAAGCTACAAGACTGGTAACATTTGATTATTTCAAAGAAAGTGGAGCCAGGTAAACGAGATCATTCCCTTTGTGCAACAAATTGGCTTCAGCATTCACTGCAAACTTGCCACTGTGCCTCATTTGAGCCTAATCAATTCTATTACAGAAAGTATCATTTTCCAGCACTGGAAGTGCCAGAAAAGAAACAATAGTAGGAGACAGAAACTATGATTCCTGTAAAAAAGAAATGTCAGCAAAGGATTTTAAAGTGGGAGCCTGTTAAGGTGCAACAGCCGCTTGGAAACCTCAAAGAAGTAGTGTATGATATTTATTCCTTCTTGAAAAGAATGACTGGCACATCCACCTCCCTCCTCTAGGAATGGAGAGATCTCCAATAGAACAAAGCATACTGAGAAGTCTCACTGGAGAATGCTCCAATTTAAGAGCTGATTTTATGAAGTACCGAAGATAGGCAAAGGACTTAAGTGCTGATCTCAACGAGAATCACGAATCATTTAGGTTGGAAAAGGCCTCCAAGATCGAGTCCAACCTTTGACCAATCTCTACCATATCAATTAGACAATAGCACTAAGTTCCACATTGAGTTGGTTTTTGAACACCTCCAGGGGTGGTAACTCCACAACCTCCCTGGGCAGCCCATTCCAATCCTTGACACTCTTTCAGTGAATAAATTATTCTTGATATCCAATCTGAACCTNGCCCTTCTCTGGACATGCTTCAGCACTTCAATGTCTTTCCTGTAATGACAGGCCCAGAACTGGACACAGTACTCGAGGTGTGGCCTCACCAGTGCTGAGTACAGGGGAACAATCACTGCCCTGGTCCTGATACAAACCAGGATGCCATAGGCCTTCTTGGCCACCTGGGCACACACTGGCTCATGTTCAGCCAGCTGTCAACCAGCATCCCCAGGTCCTTTTTAGCTGGCTGCTTTCCAGCCAATCTGCCTCTAGCCTATAGCACTGCACGGCATTGTTGTGACCCAAGTACAGGACTTGGCCTGTTTGAACCTCATACCGTTGTTCTCAACCAATACATCCAACCTGTACAGATCCCTCTGCAGACCCTACCCTCCAGCAGATCAATTCTCCCACCCAACTTAGTGTTGTTTGCAAACTTACTGAGGGTGCACTTGACCCCTTGTCCAGATCATCAATAAAGCTATTAAACAGGACTGGCTGCAATATTGAGCCCTGGGGAACTCCACTAGTGACCAGCCACCAGCTGGATGCAGCACAATTCATCACCACTCTAGGCCCAGCCATGCAGCCAGTTCTTAACCCAGAAAAGTGTACCTGTACAAGCCGTGGGCTGTCAGCTGGTCAAGGAGAATACTGTAGGAGACAGTATGAAGGGCTTTACTGAAGTCCAGGTAGACATATTCATAGCTCAACCTGCAGCTCGCACTGCAGCTGCAAACCAATCAACCTGCACTAAATATATTCCTTAGCATCATCACTCCAGTCATGCGAGTCATCCCACCACATTTCTATGAGGATGACTATGTCAGAGCTTTCCTGCTGCACAATGGCCTCTGGTTCCTCCTGTTTTTTACCCATAATGCTGCACTGGTGTAAATGCACTTGAGTTGGGCTATTGATTTCATCCCCGACACCAGCCTGCCTCCCCAGGCTCATCTCTAGGGAGCCTGGTCTTATCCCCTTCCCTTTTCAAACCTAGTTTAAAGCCCTTTCATTCAGCCCTGCCAACTCACGAGCTAGAATTCTTTTCCCCCTTTCAGACAGGCAAAACTCATGTCTCCAGCAGGCCTGATGCTGTATAAACCATCCCATGACTGAAAAAAACAAAATTCCACCAATAGCACCAGTCTTTAAGCCACATGTTAACTGGGTGTGTTTTCCTGTTCCTTTCAGCATTATTACCTGATACTGAAAGAATTGAGGAAAACACCACCTGTGCTCCTGGACAAGTCCCTAGAGTCCCAAGGAAAAGTACTCCTGGCATTCAGTTGTATACAAGTTGCAATTTTATTCATAAAAAGAATACCTTAATGCACTCTGGTTTCTCTATGCAGTCTTTAGAAAAAAAACTTGCTATGGGTGCTGTGGGTTTTTTTGAGAACAGAACATTTCATTTTCCTCAATTCATTCTATTACTGATTTAAACCTTGATGTATTGGTCTTGACAAGTGCTTCATGCTGACTATATTGTATATGATAGTATAATCACTCCCTATGCATTTCACACTAGCTGGCTGCTTAATGCAATAGATTACCTGCAGCACTGATGGCAAGAGGGAATCATTGCCCTTATGCATACTAAAATTCAAATGTGCATTAGGAGTGATAGTGTAAACCAGGAACAAAAACAGTGTGTAATTCCTTAAATTTCTCTTTCATGCTGCCTACATCTGCTCCAAAGGTTAAAGGCACATTTGTATTCAGCTGAAAGCAAACAGGTATTTACATTTTGAGATTCTATTCTAAATGATCATTAAGTACTTGCTCCATCTGTGTGTGTGAAGTAATGAAAAACTCCTGCTCCCATCTTCCTGAATTTTCAGCATTCAGCACAATGAAAAAAGGAACTAACAAAGCACCTCTGATGTTTTGCATGAGCCCGTTTTTCTGGGTTATACCTATTTCAGTTTGTTTTAAAAACAGCTGCCTCTTTGTGGACACACTGCAATTTGACTAAAGGGTTTCATAGAAGAGAAATTTGCTTGAAAGGTGTAGTTCACAGTATCATAGCCTGAAACTACGATCCCCTAAGAGAGCATTTAGGTATCTGTCACATGTCCATTAGATGCCGCTCTACGCATTTATAATACCTTATAACCTAATCACCATAGCAAGACATGGGCTACTGTTGGGGTTCATGTCTCTGCTCTGTCATATTGGGCTTACCCTTCCCTTCAGTCTGGCACCTTCCCGGCCTGCCATGATCCCCTCCTGCTCGTTACAAGTGCCCCCACCTCCTTCCTCCCCACACCGTGGGTTGTCCACACCTTTGATTGACATTTCTACCCCTCCCCNCCGTTCCCCCATTGGTCAATACACTGTAATCGACACCTGGTATAAAAACCCTTGCATGAGTGTGTTCGGGACCTTTTCTGCCCTGGAGCCCGGAGTGGCAATAAACCTGGACTGAAACCCCACGGCGAAAGGTCTCCTCTCTCTCCTTTACCTGACTCTGGTCGCTCCTACTGTTGCAAATAAACTGGA
>VZTB01014253.1:98431-116147 GCA_013397245.1 Thryothorus ludovicianus | reverse complement strand
TGGGGCTGGGGACAGGGCTGGAGACAGAGCTGGGGCTGGGGACAGGGCTGCCACTGCCACCCATCTCCGGCAGCGCTCGCTTGTGTTCGCTGTCTGGGCTGGAGCTGCTGCCCTTGGAGCGGTTCTGTTTTCAGCTCTGGCAGTAAAAATTTGGAGGACGCATTTGAAAGGCATCTATTTTCTCAGTGCCTTCCCAAATGTTTGTCAGGCAGGGCAGAAACTGCCGGTGGATTGCTGATGCGGGAGATGACACAGATGCAGGAGGCCTCTGGCACTCACCAGCAGCAGTAAACTCTGGGAGCTCCTGCCAAATATTAATGGTTCCCTGACAAAAGGGGTTTTTTAACTGCCCTGTCCTCTGGGATGTTTTCTCTCTCTGTTGTATGGACTCGACGCAGGCTGTACGATCACGGCTTTGACTCACATTTGTGGGACTCAGGGCGCACCCAGAACCATCTGCTGCCTACAGTTCACAGTGGTATCACTCTCGGTAGGATTTCACCTCCTTTGGTTTGTTTCCTGAGTAGACTGCAGGCATTTCACAGCCCATTTTATCTATTTGTACTCACCCTTGCAGTCATTAACACACATTTCTTTTGACTTCTTGTGCAACTTGAAATTTGCATCTTTTGCCTCATATATTTAGCAGGAAAAAAAAATAAATATCCCACTATCCCCTGTACATAGCTCTTGGCTAAAAAGCTTTTTTGCCCAACTACTGTAGAAGACAAATAACGAACAGGTGATTATAATTAGTTCTGAGCTAATTACATAAAGTGATATTTTTATTTTTACCTGTAGGATTCAACAACTGATTGCTTAACCATAAAGCCATCAAATCTTGTTTAGGGTGAAAAACTGCTTAACAGAACTCTCAGATTATAAAAGAAAAAAAACACAAAAAACTGTAATTTCACAGTTCTACCTCACTTCCATGGGAATTATGACTTTTACCTTCCTTTAAAAAATAATTCATAATTACATATGGAAAACAGAGAGTAAAGCATTGCAGCTTACTAAGCTGAAAATCATGAAAATTAAGTTATAACTTGATATTTTTAAAATACAGATCTATATGACGAAACAGCACAGGGGTACTTTTTTTACCAGTTTTGATTTCCTTATCCATCTTTGAAAGTTAATGTTGACTTCCCCCTACCAGCTTTGCAAAGCCTGGCATTCTGTCCAGCAAAAAGCAAATATCCCTGTGGCTTGGTGCATTCGTGGTCAGAAAGAACGGACTTTTTCCTTCCATCCCACCTGATGTTAAACCAATGTTCCTATTTTCAGATTTCTAGTCCATCAATCTAGCCCAGCCACTGTTTCCCTTTATTTATTTCAGATATTCAAATAGCGTTCAGCCAAACTTTTGAAAAGTGAGATTTTCCCAACACTGTGGCATCCTTCCCCCCAGCTCTGCCTCCCAAGCAGGTCTTCCAGAGGCCAGTCTGAAAAGCCCATTGTTAAACTGATAACAGCATTCAGGTTTCCTTTGGTGGGCTGTAAGGCCTGAAAGATGGTTCTCAGTGTGAGAGAGAAACTTTTGTGTGCGTCAAATCATTTTGGATCCATGCTCTTGCAATGGCTTTAGGACAGTATTTGTCTCTGCAGTGTCTAACTTTCTTCTGCAGTCAATAGATGCCAAGTTTAGCAGCAAGCTGCATTTGTCTCTACATTCTCATTAACGTGATGGATGTTACATAGGTGTATTTATGCAATTCTTCTTGATCTTGTTTTTGTAGTAGTCTGTAGAGTATGGTATCATTACTCTAGGCTTTCACGTAGACACCTTTGCCAAGAAGATAAATACTGGCCTTAATCCTGAGCACAAACATCTTTTTCAGCTGCCACTGTGCTCCTTTTGCATACAGGGCTATTGAGCAGGTTTGCAGACCTGCCTATATGGTCCAGGAATGTAGCACATGAATCCCAGCTGACAGATCTTCCACAACAAAAGAAGGTTTGTATAGATTTAGGAAGGCCAAATCCTTTTCCACTTCTTGGCATCATCTGTATCTTTGCAAGGGACTACTGCAAAGATACAGTCTAACACAAACAAGGCACAGGTGTCAAGAATTGTATTCTACTGCAAACAGTGAGTGAGATTAGGCATTGATTATTTACAAATATTTGGGATATGCTTGCATCCTTTGGTACTTTCCTGCTAGTGGAAGAATAAATAGTCTTAGTAAAGGGACAAGTGGATCAGTGTAGAACCCTGCATTTACCTGTGCTTGTGTGGTTGGACAAGATTTACCATTCTCTCTCCTCATGAATAAAATCAATACTGAGTAAAATTCCATTGTAGTACAATTAAATGTCTTCCATCAGTGGATCACTGGGAGGACATAGACACATTCAAGTTTTTCTCTTCATTGTTGAAGAGCTGCCCCATTATGCAGGAGAAATTGCTGGGTTTCAGTGATGAGTGGAAGAGCCTCATCTCTGGGAGGGTAAAAGACTCTGACACCTCAATCTGGAGCAGAGGGGTGATGTTAGTCCTTCACGGTCCAGATGAAAATCCATTTCCTTCCTTGCCCCGACCTTTAGGTTGTTTTGCTCCAGTGGAAGCTGCTCTTGGCTACATTTACACTGGAAATGTTGCCAAAAATCTCTTTTACTACAATAATGTTAAATACAAAGAGAGTCAAAGAGTTTTGGAGAGCCAGTTCCCCATTTTGTTGCACTCTTGTCAATCCAGTCTGGTTTTTTAATCTGGAATGTTTCCCTGCATATACAATAGTGCAGCTCTTAAGGAGTTATTTTCCAAAAATCTTGTTTCCAAATAAAAACATTAATTATTAAAAATCAGTTCTGAAATTAAAGATACTTGTCTGACATTATGCATGTGATTATGGGGCTGTATGCTTTGAATCATACATAAATATTTAGAACATGCATTTGTGCAATACAAGATAAATTCATAGCAAATTTCAGGCATTGACACAAAAATCATTAGATGGATACAGAGACCATGAAGTTTAGTGAAGAATAAAGAAAGATTTTATTTGCTGTATCTTTTTGAGTCATTTAATCATATATGTATATTGTCTTATTCTCTGAGAACTGACGCTTTTTAATGAAAGTTCAGAATTGTGCAGCATCAGACTTTCAAGTGAAACCCAAATGTTGTGAAATATGCCGTGATGATGACAGATGACAAATGTGGATATTTCACATACCATGCATTCTATGTTGAGCATTTTTATTTAAATTTTGATACTGAAAGCAAGGGAATTAATTTGTTATTACTTTAAAACTTGAAATTTTTAAATGAGAAATGAAAAGGTGAAAGGTCACATCACAGCAAATTGGGAGAGGAGAGGGGAAGAACTTTGGTTCCCTTGTAAAATCCAAAGGCAGAAAGCTGAGAGAAAACTCTAAAAGTTGAACACATCTTGCCTTCTATCTGTAGGTGTAACAATGGCATATGAGATTCCTATGGAACTCATATGAAAAGTGTTGAAGACATGATGAACTAAGCTTAGTTTTTAATTTGATTTTTTCTGCCTGCACTGGCTGTGCCTGCCTTGTACAGCACTGGGAAATGTCACCAGTGGTGTTCCCAGGCTGCTCCTGCAGCAAAACCCACTCACACATTCTGGGCTGCTCCAGCACAGTGGAGCTGCACCCCTTGCTGGGGATCCTCTTGTTTCAGGAAGGCTGCAAAGCTCCATATTCCTGCTGCTTCTGGCTCTAAAATGTCCTGTTGGTGCCGCCTGTGCTGTGCCCCATCATATCCAGCAGAAATGCATGAAATCTTCACAACTGCGGTACTTGGAAAGAGAGGGCAGGGGGAAGGAGAGATTTTTGGTGCTCGGATTGCAGCCCACCTTTCAAATAGCTGTCAGCATAACCATGAATCTACAGCCATCTATGGAGAGCATTAAAATTTATTGATCAGTACTTCATACTGAAATATAAATGTAAGAAAAAGAGCATTTCTTGGGTTTGGGAAAACATCCATTAAGCCTAACTTGGAATAGAGCACAGTTGAGAAAATAACATGGTATAAACTTCATAAACATCCCTGTATTACAAAGTTAGAGTGAATATTATTTCCTTCAAGTCAGGGCTATGCAAACATGAAACACTTGTGCTACTTCCCTTACTTGAGCCTCAGTAAGCAGATGGTGCAGGCCTGCCAGTGAGTACTATCCATCCCAGGTGATATTTCAGCAAGAAAGATCTGATAGTCAAGAACATTGTCTTTCCAGTCTGTGGGGAAGAAATTTATAGAGCAGTGTGTTATGGGACTGCTGATTTCTGAAACAGAAGATGGCCTTTTTATTTATTCGTTTGGGATTCTGCTTTTATAGCTTTGCTCGCTGGCTCATCTTGGTGCCTTTCAGTGGAGCTGAGGCTCTGGAACAAATACACTTTCTGAATAAGACAGTCTGGTTAGACTTTTTTTATTTTTAATACTTATGATGGCACTGAGATTTTTCTTCTCAGAAAAACACACGTATACCTTTCTGCTGATTTATTTCTGACTTTTGCTGTCATAAGGATTCTCCTAGGACATTTGTTGTTCACTCAGTAATTTAAACTTTGTGAATTTCTTTAAACTTTGTTTAAGTTAAATCCCAGTGTATTTTCCTCTGAATAATTTTTTGCACTCAATCTTCGAAAAAAACCTTTTGGGTTTTATTTATTTATTTACTGCTATCTGTTTAGTCCCACGTACAGTTTCCCAGCTCTTGCTAACAACCCCCTGGTCAAGTGTCCTTGGAGAAAAGTAGACAAAACATTCCACACTAGAATATTTTTGAATCTGGAAGCACATTAATAGATTGGAAAATTTAACATTCTAGGGAATGACTCCAGCAGAAGTTATTTGAACATGCTCTGTTTTCAATACCATTTTCCAAGTGCTTGATGCTGCAGAGTCTCCATTTAGTGTTCCTACACCAGTGGGAAATACTGTGGGAATGCTCCATTTGCATTTTGGTCACATAAGTGAGAAACAATTTTGCAAGCAGGAGATGCTTTCTCCACTACAGTGGAGAAAGAGCTCCTATAATGTATAACTTAGTTGAAACACAGCAGTCAGGACAGCTCCATTCTTCCTGCTGTAGAAAAATTCTGCATGTGTTTGGCCCTGAGTCTGCTTTGATGCTAGTGTGCCAACAGTGAACTTGAAAAAGAGTCTTAATACTGTTACAAGAAAATGTTATTAATAATCAAATGTGGCTACTAAATTATGTTCTAATTCTAAAATCTTGCAGAATGGCACAGCCAGATGTGTGTTGAATGTAACTTGAGAGGCCCCAGTCAATTTTGCTCACTTGGAACTTGGTCTCTTTCTGTTTCTCCCTGATTACCCTGCTCAGGGATGCAGAGGCAGAGCCCCTCCATGCTCCCAGCTCCCAGCTCTCCCAGTCAGCATGGACCACTGGGCTGTGGGGGTGTGGGAGTGCAGGACTGCAGGGGCACATTGCTCGTGGGATGAGAAAAGGAATTCCATCCTTCTGGGCCTTACATGGGTTGATGTGAGTTTATGCTAAGCCTTACACTGGGTAATATCTTTGATAAACCACTAGAATGAAAGAAATGAGAGAAAACATTCCAAAGGAACTAGTAAAGTCTATGAAACCCACTTGCCCTCACATCCTCATAATTCCTTCATGGAGGTAACCCAAGGTTTTCTTCCTGGGTTGTGGAAATAACGTTTCCTCAAAGCTTGGCAGAGCTGGGGAAAGTTATGAAGAATCTCAAAGGCAGGGCAGGTGGTCACAGTAAAATTGTGGTTTCACACTCAGTTTTCCTAACATGGATGTAAAACAGAGCACAGGAGAAAAAACTGTAAAGGCTTGCAGAGTACAGAATTGTGTTGATGGAAGAAGAAGATAATAGTAAAGGAGATAAGAAACTTAAGTTTTTTTTGAATGGGAACATTTTAAGATTTGTTTCTTGAGTTTCTTTTCTTTCCTGTGTGTACAAGAACGCAAAGGTTAGGTATTAGATATTTTAGGAAATAACGAGTGGTGCTGTGATAGGGTTTGGGAATCTTGCCTCCTGAAAATGCTGACTTTGTAAATGACATGGTAGAGATGGTTTCAGTGGTATCAGGAGAGATCAGAAAATCTCTAGTTAAAGTAATTTTCAGAAACTCTACCACTCATTATAATTACATAGTCTTAAGTAGAAATTGCTATAAATGCATGTTAAAATTAAATCATACCTTTTTTTTTTTTTTTTTTCAATTAAGCATACTTACAAATGGAAAAGCTACCTAGGTTTGCTTGGGTTATTTTTTGGTTTTATGGTCACAAGTGAAATACCTGGTTCCTTCCCAAGCCTGTGAACTGGATGCACTGAGAGGTGCAGAGTCACTGCCCCTGTAATTAGCAAATAGGTTTCATTATACAGACATACAATGAAGTTGGTGGGGGGTATAATATTTAGAATAGCCCTGAAACACTTGATCAGAATTGAGAACACAGGTGTCCCCAGAGCTCATGGCTGTGGTAGGAAGCCAGCAATGGCTCCTCTGAGCTGCAGCAGCCCCTCCATTCAGAAAGCAGAAGGTGGCTGGAGTTGGTATCCAGAAATAGAATTGTCAAAGCCTAAAGGTACCAGAAAGGTGTGTTTGACATACACTGAGATCACTATCTGACCCTTCCCATCAATAAAAGGCACAAAACCACACTCCATAACCGCATTTTTCACAAGTCTTCTTTGCTGTGCCATCTGTGCTGCCAACTGTTCTTCTACTGTATATCGTCTGCCTGAAGAAGCACTAAGCAGGTGTGGCACATGTTTGGCTCATTCCTGCTTTGCATGTGTAATGTAATTATGTTTGACAGACTTGGTTTGATTGAGAGAAAACTATGAATTGGATTAAATGTTTTTTGTTTAGACTTTATTAGCTAAAGATGCCATTGCGTAATTAATTTGTGAATAAGCAGCAATCTTGCAAATGAGGCAGTGAATCAAAAGCACAGGCAGACATTATAGCCTCTTTTCAGGATGAGTTTACACATCTCTTATTTGTAGTATTCATTAAAAATACATAAAGGAAGGTTAACAAAACATTGCAACAAAGAACCACAAGCAAACTAGTTAGCCACAGAGCCCTTCATAAATGCATAAGTCAAAAAACTGAAAGCAAGCCAAGTCAAAAACACGAGCCTGGGCTAGACAGTAAATGCTTTAACACTATTTGAATTCTATTCCCAGGTGCTTTCTGTTTAAATCCAGTGCTTGGAAGTAAGGATGTCAATAGAACCATATACTTTTAGCCTCAATGTAGAAAAACTAAGAATATTTTCTTAACCGTAGGGAAATCTTCAGAGTGAACCTCTGAACTTTTACTTAGAGAAGATGCTACTCTTTATATTTTGCTCTTTGAGAATGGAAAGTGGCTGTTTTAATTCCTGTGCCTCAAAATATTCACATCTGTTTCTACTTTGTGTTTAGGTCATACATAACCACACTAGTCAGGGAGAAAGTCAAGAAAATCTGTAGGGTGCAGTGGTTTGGTTTAGAACACACTTTTATTTCTCTCTTGAAGCCCTGCCTGCACGGTGCCTAAAGCCAGGCTGGGGCACAGCCTGGCCTCAGCTGTTGTCTGTGGGCAGGGGCTGTGCTGAGGGGCTCTGGTGACACTGCCCAGGGACAGGATGGTCTCTTGGTGCCAGAACTCTAGCACCTGGCTGGATTATTTGTGATAAATGTGTGTTTCTCATTAATTCTCTCCCTGCTTTCTCTTTAGCCAATTCTTATCTTTGACCATTCACTACTTGTCCTGTTCACTCTGTCCCAGTGATTTTTCCCTCTTAGCACTGTCTCTGTCACACGTGCTTCATACTTTGCCTTTGGGCACAATGCACCAGTTCATCTTGGTTCACCAGAAATCAATATATTTAGCTCACATATGCAAGGGCATTTCCACTCCAGAGTACCAGAACCTTAAGCTTTACTTGAGCCCCTGTCTGTAGGTTAAAATGAAGGTGTCTCAAGGTGCTCCTGAAAACAGGAAAGCTGAATTTTGAGCTTCCTCCTATTAATCTTTTTCTTTTCCTTTCTGTTTCTCAGTAGTAGGAAAAAACTTAGCAAAGGCAATTTTCATGTATTTATTTATTGTATTCTAATAGTATAAATATTGATTTATGGCTATTGGCAATGTTGAGGCACTTGGTCCTAACAGTAATCTGCAAATGCTCCCATAAGTCAAATATAAAAACTGATCCTATGAAAGGGTGGTTTAGGACGCAGATGAACTTACCAGTAATAACACACCAACCTCAAATTTATTTATGTGAATTGTTTGCATTATTTTAGTTGAACTTATCCCTTTATGGCAACATGTGAGAGTAAATTCACCAATGCCCCATATGCTGCGTGAGAGGGCAAATAGATTTTTCCAGAACAATCATGTTCAAATGCAATTTCTGGGGTAAAGGACTGAAGGAAGTAGGTTGGAGATTTTTTGATAGATTTAGCTATCTCAGTTCTTCCTGCTGTCTCTTTTTCAGTTCTGTGTGAAGCATTGTGCTGCTCCTGCTTCCCAGCAGTGTCATGCTTCTTCTCTCAGGAGCAGCAACCGCAATCTGGCAGGACAGAAGATCAATGCAGGGTTGTTTAGGAAAAATTTTTCTTTTTTCAAATGAAGTTACTTCCTATACTTTGCCAAGGGTTTATGGAGTTTGTAAGATAGCTGATTTTTATTCTAATTCTTTGGCCACTGCTCAAACCCTGCCTTCAGTTCAGCTCTCTATGATTATTTTCTTCTATGCAGCACTTTGAGACTTGAACATTCATGCAGATGTATTACTTTTGCTACTCCAGATAATGGGTTTTTCTTCATTATGTCTCCTTTGGATTTTTCCATTAATTTCCATCCATCTTGGATCTTTCAGAAAAGATGCTTAGAACATTAAATACTATGACTAGGCTGTTGATTTTTCCCAATACTTTAATCTTCTTTCAGAAGCTCCATAATTCTTAAACAGAGTTTTCTCTCCTTTGTGATTTTTCTTTATTGCAGAATTCCTCTCTTTGTTGTTTGAGCTTCAACTGACTCCATTGCTTTTCAAATCCCTCCAGCCTTCCCTCAATTTTATTTACCTTGGTCTCAAAGGAAGCTGTAGAAACTTGAAGGTTATCAATTTTTAAATTAAGAGATTGAAGACGTTCTATTACTGAGATGTCTTGTAAAGTGTTTGAAGGTGGAGAAGCTGTGCTGGGTGTGAGAGATGATGTTGTGTCTGCAGGGTTGACTTGAGCTTTAATTCTACCCCCATGTTTGTCCTAAGTACCTTCTGGCAGATTTTTTTGGGTTGTCTGTGTCAAACAGTGTTGTGCCACTTGGGGAGACTGTTACCATGGGCTTTTTGACAGCAGTGGGCTTTTGGGCGGAGTGCAACAAACCCACAAACGAGGTGGGCTCTGAGTGCTGCACAAAGCCACCGTGGCAGCTGTGCCTCTGTCAGGATGGCTCTGCACAGCCTCTGTGTCTGGGCCCTAATGAGACACGGGGCAAACAAACCCCTCACCTCCTCAGCTGGTCCAGAAACAAAGTGGGAGGAGGCAGAGAATCACCAAATAAGAGCTGGGAGCACAGTGAGAGGAAAGAGCCTTTGATAATCAGGGAGTTTATCCTCCTGTTCACCAAGCTGAAATCACAGTCCATTCATTTAAAAAGCTGTTATTTTTCTGCTNATCCTCCTGTTCACCAAGCTGAAAAGAGTGTGCTGGAATCACAGTCCATTCATTTCAAAAGCTGTTATTTTTCTGCCCTTTGCTTCTTTCTCTTAGGCTCTGAGCTTGAATCAGGATCCTCTGAGTCAAAAATAACCCAGTGACTTTCCCTGTCTCTTACCTTAGTTTTGCATCTTTCTTTCATTAATGAAAAGTCACTATTCCAATGAGGCCATAAAGCCTCTGGCCTTTAGCCATCAGATCTGGCAGTTCAGTAAATCATAAATGCCCAGCATCCCTCTGAACAGCTCCATTTCTGCCACGTTCCTGGGGATTTAATCCCCACTGGAGATTGTATGCTGTCGTTAGTAATGGATTTTCTAATAGTATTGGTAGAGGCTGGTAAAGATGTGAAATGTTTTGTGGTGAAGACAGGGCAGACTGAAAGGGCATTAAACCTTTTCCAAAACATTGAAATTTAACTGATGAGCAAACTTTTAGGCTGGACTCTGCATTACTCATCTTTCTTTGTGTTTTCTGAGGAAGACAATTAACATTTCCAACTGGGATATGCAGAGTACCTGCTCCTTTAGATGGGCAGTTTTTGTGACAAACTAACCTATCTCTCAGGGGTTGACTCTGACAGGTGAATTAGGGTTTCCATCAGAGGACTTGAGCAAAACTCCCAAACAGGGAGGCTGCTAGAGAAGTTTGGACTTGGTAGCAAATATTACAGTATAGGAGTATTTATATTTAACATAAATATATCAGTCATGCACAGAAATGAGACTGTACATTTAAAGAGCAGTTTAGGGAAGTGTTCTTTGTTAGAAAGCTCTGGCTGCTCTCTGGAGGGAGAGAAAAAGCACATTGGAAAATGATCCTCATTGCTTTACCATTGATACAAGAATCTTACCAGGCAACTGCTTAATTTTAATTTTTACTTTTATTTTCATTCAATGCTGTGTCCATGTTGGAGCTTCAAAACAATATGCTTTAAATTTCCTAAGAAATTATGAACCTACAGCACAATCCTCTTGTAATGGATGGGTTTTTTACACGCTTCTAGTCTCTTTAATGTTTTTTAAATAATTTTTTCTACTTCTATTCCCAATCAAAATTTTTGGATCAAAGTGGAATTGATTACTTTTGAAAGGAACGTAATTATTCACCTGTGTGTTTTACAATAGGTGCTGTCTTCAAAGGTTCTTTGATTCCGCAAATTTTGTGTCACTTAAGACTTTAAGGAGAGTCTCTTCCATCTGGCACAGTTTGCAAACAGCCCCATTGAGTTTGTTCAGCATGCAGCATTTTCCTCATGTATAATGTTATCAAGCTTTAGACAATGCTGATTAGTAAAGACATAAATGCAACACTTGTGACTTATATTACACGTGGCAAAAAAACCCCCACACAAAAATAGAAAACAGCTATAAAAAATAAAAATCTAGTTTATTTACTGACAAGAGTAACTCTGAAAGCCTCCTGAAGCTGTTAAAGTTATAGAAGATAAGGACATTTTTATTTTGAAGTAATTTATTCGAGGCATGCTTGTAATGCTGTAGGCTGAAATTTTCAAAGCAGCACAGAGAAGTCAGACACCAGAATCTCATTGCATTTCAGTAGGGTGATCTAAAGAAATGGGTTTGAGAATATCTCTGGAAAATGGAGATTCACTAGGTCTAGAGGGAATCGTTCTGGCAGTGTCTGAACATCCTTTTAACAGGGAAGAAGAACCAGGGTACTTGCAATTTGGAAATTCCTCTTCCAGTACTGGCTGCTGGTTTCCTGCACCTCTCCTGGTAACTAGCAGGAGAGCACTGAGTTCATCTTTTATTTCCCCCACATCTTTCCGATGTTTTATTCCAGAGGAAGTGAACAACAACAGCAGTCAGGGACCAGGTTATCTTGGTTATTTGTGTCACTTGGACCGAGATGCTGTGCAGTATTTTTAGGGGAATTAGTGAACAGAAAAGGAGAGTGGAGGGTATTTTTGTTCTGCACAACAGATACACATATGAGAGACAGAGAAAAGTTACCTGGAAACAGATTGTGTTTTCTTCCCTGATTCTCTTAGGACTCCCTGTCTGGGTGTAGTTTTCTCTCTCTTCTCCCATTAACAGTAAGTTATCAGAGGTTTCAGGTGGGGCTGAAGAAGAGCACTGGTGCATTTTCTCCATAAAAGGGTTATGCTGTGTTCTGACTAAACACTGCTGGCTTCTTTAGACAAGAAATCAGTATAAACAGAATACAAAGAAACTTCTGTTTTGATGTGCAACAGTTGGGGTATTTTCCATCAAACTGTGCTTTTGCTGTTGGTCACAGTATCCATCTCACTGAAACTCTGACTATAGTGCTCAGTTATGATCTCCTGGAGCGTTAAAACCAAGAATCTTCCAGACAGTTAAAGTGCATTTCCTCGTTGAAAAAACCCACCAAAACTTATCTGTGCATCTGTTTCAAACAAGTTTTCTACCTAATAAAATGTGTGTAAAAAGCAGAATAACTGTTTTTGCCCAACAGTTTGTTCTTTTGCTTTGTGAAGCCAACCTTGTCCCATTCTGCCACACAATGTAAATACAATAGGTCAGGTCCTACTGTCAGGATGCTTTTCCTGGGTAGACTAGACATTATATGTTCTATAGAGATTTTTATTTTTTTTTTCCTAGTGGCTGAATGAAAGCCAGGATGCTATTGTATCACTTCATTTTATATCAAATCACATTGTCACATAATGATATAATTGCAGAACGCAAGCAGATGCAAATGTTATAGTGCAATAAAACGTCACAACTGAGAACACTGTAATATCATTTAAAAGTTTGTGTTTGAAACTTTGTAACACAGTTGGAATGTGAGTTTCAGGATGTCTACACTTGTCTTCAATCAATGTGTTTTTATTTATGTTTCAGAGTTAAGAAAATAATTGTAGGTATCAGTATCCCAAGTGTCAAAGGTACTGCTGAGGTCTCCACTCCAAGAGCTGGAGTGTGCTCCTCAGTGGGGACAAGTTTGGGCTGGGGGAATTCCCCAGTGGGAGCGAGATGTCATTGAGTCACTTTCAAAATGCACTTAGTATCCAGCAAATCACTGCACCATAAACTTCGTTCTCATCAGTCAAACTGACCATTGTCTGAAAAGAAAAATGTGGTGCATTATGAAAAAATAATTTATGTGAAAGGCAAAGCTACATTTTTTCCTTGAAAATCTATAGAAAGAAAATTGCAAAACCAAATTTTCTTTTAAAAAAGTCTCCAAATTACTTTTCACAGTTTAAGTTTTAAGACAAACTAATATTTTCTTTCAATTTTTCTTCTAAATGGTTTCTTTTAATTGAGGTGACTGTGAGTGAAGAATCTTTGAATTTACAGATATTTTAAAGGATATGATCTCTTTAAATTTTTCTCTCACCATCCTGTCTGCATTCATTACAGACAAATCAATGAAAATTGATAAACCCATGATGGAAAAAAGGAATATATTTGTATTCATTACAGGGGATCGGAGATAATAATAAAATGAAATGTTGTTATAGTGAGATATAAACCCAACCAAAGGAATTGTTCAATATGTGAATAGCAAGATACATTTCATTACTGTGATATGGAGCAGCTTGATAGCGGAAGCCAATAATTTAAAAAATCTTGAGCACAGGGTTATGCTGACTATCCAGTTCAATACCTTAATTGACAATAAATCCTGCTTGCCTATAAAAAGCACTTGACTAGTCATTTTCAAGATGGTCATGATTTTTTATGATGCGGAACTTTTAATTTACAGGGATGATAAAAATAGATTTACTTTCAGCCACTTGTATTTGATTTAATTACCTAATCAACTATAAATCATCTACTATTGAAAAAGTAATTTAACAGAGATGATATTTTGTCATCATTTTTTTCTTAAGTCAGAGAGAGACTTTTGTGAAGGAAGGTGAAATAAGCTTTAGAGGAATTAAAAAATTCTTTATTTTTGGGGAAGGGTTAGAAGTTCAGAGTCAAGAAGTTTTGGTTTAATGAGTTTTGGAAAGGATTGTTTGTGGTTGCCTAATGTCCTGTTAAGAAAGCAGAGAGTAAAAAGCTCTCTTACAAAAACTGACAGATTACAGGAAGAAATCCAAACAGCTGAAAGAACATAGAGATTAACAAAAGCCCACAGTGATACTTTGAAGGGAGAAGTGTGAGGTTTTAGAGAGAAAAGGTAACTATTTGGTTTTCCATGTGCAGATACTTGTACTAAAGAGGCCAACTATATCCTGGGGTGAAAATATTTCATCCAACTATTTTATATTTACTTCTGAAGTTTATCATGAAAAATACTGCAAATGTCATAAATGCCATTAACCAGAAAGTGGCTATGACATCCCCAAAAACATATTTACATAGTGCTGATAGTGCTTGAGATGAAAAGCTGTCCAGATAAAAAGTTTTTGGAGTATATTCAGCGAGGAATTTTTGGTCAAGTGAATAACAGGTGTCACATAGGGACTCAGAGATTACAGAGTAAGAATTTATTGTAAATTTTTTTGCTGTTTGTTGAGATTATTTTAATAACAGATAAGCACTGAAATTCACACAGATGTGTAAGAGGTGGTGAAAGGAAAAGTAAGTGCACATAGAATGAGGAAAAAAATAGTGTGATAGTGTAGGATTATAAAAATAATAGAAGTTAAGGAAGTGGAGGAAGTAAAGATAGGAGTAGGCATTCCATTAACATTATGGACGAAGAAAAAAATCAATGCTAGAAAATATCTCTTGGAGAATTCAGGTCACTTTATGAGATGGGAATAAAGCCAGTTTCTATAATAAGGGTAAAAGAAAAATGTGAAATAATGAAAACCAAGCTGGAAAGTGAATTACCCTGGTTGCTAGAAGGCTTTATTAAATTTAAGGAAATAAACAGAAAGAAAAGTATGTATGTTAATAAAAATGTGTATTTTCATTATGGGTAACAACAGATTTTAAACAAACTGAAGAAAAGAATACATAAAAAATCCTATAGCTCTTTCCAAGGAGCACTTAGGAACTTTGCATTTTAATTTTCACAAAGTTTTATTCTGGGTAGTCCATAGTCTAATTAACAACCAATACAAAATTAAATCTGCCTTCACAAAATTACTCAGTATTACTGTAGGTAAATGAAAATTGCCATATTGAGTTAGACTGGAATTCTTTTTATCAGACAAGGCTGAGATGGGGTGCTTGGAAGGCAGAATAAGGAACCCTGAATAGGATAATTAGGATATAGCTTGCCTACACAAAAATGTAGTTCTTTCCTACTCAGTGAGAGGTTGGATTACAGAGATATGAAGATTATATTCTCTCCAACTGTTCAGGACTTCTTTTTAACTCCCTCTTTTACTCAACTGAGTGTTAGAATTCATGGGATTTTAGAACATTGATTCAGTGCATCTACTTCTGCATTCAGCCAGGGATGAGCTTGTGGATTACCAGGCTTGTTTCAGCTCCCATCGACCTATTTTTGGTTTGGGTCTGGATGTCAATCTCCTGAGAACAGACTGATGACTTGATGGTACATGTTGGTTGATTGTGTGCCTTGCTCAGTGTAAGAAATTCTAGAAGAAGCTCTCCTGATGTCCTGCCGTGTGTCTGCTGCTCAGAAATGGGCCCAACCCCATCCTGGCAGGAGGTGATGGCCCAAAATGCAATCCCAGGGGACATTCCAATGTTTTCATGTGGTGAACAAGTGGAGCTGGTGACTTTAGTGGCCAGGATACATATGGGGAATGTGAGTAATCCAGGTGTGTCGGAAATGGGCTTATATCTACAGACTTGTCTACTGTGGTGACATTTTCTTGTGCTGGAAACTTACCTACACCCATGGAAGTGTTCCAGGCCAGGCTGGATGGAGCTCTGAAGAACCTGGGCTAGTGGAAGGTACTCCTGTCCATGGCAGGGGGGTGGAATGAGATGATCTTAGTGTCCCTTCTAACACAAACCATACTGGGATTCCATAATTCTATGACATAGAGCCTTTGGACAAGATGATACTAACAGGAAACTGAAAAGACTTTTTTCTGTTGTGGTTGTGTCTAGATACTACACATGTAGTTCTTTTACTCCTTTGTCTTCAGCAATTATTCTGATATTGGTGATACTGGTTTTCTCCCAGCATGTTCAAGTTTCTGAACTGGCCATGCATGAAGTCCATTTGATGAACACGCAGACCAGTCATTAATTTTCTTAGTATTTCCTAGGGATTTGAAAAAAAACAAATGAGTCTCCAAAATTGTTCTTTTCAGTGGTAGGTGAATGCTCCTTTGGCCTAGAAAGTCACCTGGATAGCAGAAGTCTAAACATAATGTTGTGACTCTACTTTTCATGTGCTAAGTCCTGCCAGATTTTTGGTGTGAAATTTAAACAGAACTTGGTTTATCCTTTACTTCCCTGGGAGCTCTTGACAAAAACCGGAGAACAGCCAAAGATTTTATCTTTCACAAATCATCCTTAGTGCATAACAACTTTAATATTAATTAGGATACAATACCTGAAAGGTAAAGGATACAAAAATGCAGCAAACTGAAGGAAGCAGGAATGGGGTTGCCATGGGAGGAGAGCAGAAGTTTTTCACGATCACACTACTCTGAGCGAGAGTTAGATGCTCTCATAGGTGCATTTTAACTAACAACCTTTAGAATTCATGTCCATGAATATTTCTGAAAGCTTTGCTAAGTTTTTCTTTTCCTGACCCCAGAGCTCAGAGCAGATGCTGCCTGTCCAGGAACAGGGACATGGCCAGAGCCTGGGAAGAGCAGCTACCGAGTTCCCACGGCAACACGAACTCCATGAACACTCTCAGAAGTTCCTCCCCTTTTGATTATTTATTTTGCATTTCTCTTCTTTATCAGGCTAAATGTTTTGAAGACAAAAGTTAAATTAAATTAAACTTTGGAAACAAAGAATAGTAAAAAAAGCAGAAGAGAGAACATGGCATCTGTAATAACTTTGGTGATTCGTTGTTTTGATGTATCCAGAGGGAAACCTGCTTGTGTTTATCTTTTTTTGTGTAAAATTTGCCTTAAAATAGTCCCGTTCTCCCCAAATGTGCTAAATGTGATAAATGCCATTGAAGTGAGTTTTATAGCCTATAAAACTGATGCTGGTGGGGTGAAATGGTGTAATGTATAACAGCATCCCTGAGTCCTCAACTTTTGCGATATATCCACTAAGAATTCAACTTTTTTCTAATGTTCAAGGATCACCACTCAAAGTTACACCAAAGTTACACATTTATGTTCAGCCTAATTTCTACCTTTTCCCCATCCACAATCTTAACACAGGTAGCCCATTGTGGAGGCTGCTGAGCCCCCTGAGTGAGGATCCAGGCCCCTCCCTGGGGAAAGCCCTCAGGTGATTTTGTTATGGGGACAGATTGAATGCCTCTGGCAATGCTTCTCTTCTTTATGCAAATTCCTTACACCCCATTGGCCCTTCCCCCTTGCTCCACCCCTGGACCCTCAGATGATTCGTCCTGGTGCTCTACCCTGCTCCCTGCTTTTCCCATGTAATCCCTGCTCCCTCAGACCTTCCCTGGGATACTCCATCCCTGGACCCCTTTGGGGATAGAATAATGAACTTCTCTGTGAACCCCACATGGACTCCTGCCCCTTCGAATCACAGGAGAGCTGAAATCACTCTGGGAATGGCAAGATGTGCCTGTCCACCTGGGAATGTCTTTTTAAAGTTGCTTCCCCAGGAAGGTGGTGGCACTGTTCCACTCACACCTGCCAGAACACCCCATCACACATCATCAGGAAAAAGTGCTACAGAGGGGTTGAGTTTCCTTGAATAAGTGTGGGTCACAATATTTTCATCTTTTTAACTGCCTGTTTCCAGGCATTCGGTACTCAAAAGGCATTTTGCTCCCAGGTAAGGGCTGTGAATGAAGTTGTGCTGCAGCTGCTGCCATAGAGTCGACAGAATTTTGCTATGAGTTTTCTGCAAAGGGCTGTGTCTATTCCAAATACCTGACTTTAGACTGAACTAGGTGTGAAATAAGATGAGATAACTGGTATTTGGTATTTGTTGTAATAAATAACAGACCTGCTTTT
>VZTB01014253.1:77673-98410 GCA_013397245.1 Thryothorus ludovicianus | reverse complement strand
TTTTTTTTTTTTTTGAACAGAGAAGAAACTGTCAGAATTATTTAGGAGCTGTTGGTTCTAACAGCAGGGTAGAAAGAGAGGTCCTGTTCATTATTGTAAAAAGACAATAATGCCTTAAAATAAACTCAGTCCTTCCTAAAGGAACTAAAGTAAAGGCTATAACTTCATTCTGTTATTACTGTAACTCCAAGTATAAATTGGGAATTGACCCTTTTGCTTTAACCCTTTAGACCCTAAAAGGGTGAATCTTGTTCCTCACTCCATGTTTGCCAAAAGTAGCGATTTGTTTTTTTTCACATAACGATCACGACGTTCTCTGAACAATCATTTAGGTTTCTTAGATTGCCCAATTCCCTCTCCAAGAGAGCAAGTCTGTGTGTCACATCTGTAGTGCTGCTAATGAGCTGCTAATGAGGTTTACAAACGAGGAGGCGCAGACAATGAGGTGGTGGCACGCAGGAGGCTGATCTGGAGCAGGTTTGGTGAGCAAGGATAAGGCACTTGCAAGAGCTTAGTGCTTACCTCAGCCTCTGCAATTCTCCCCGTGCAGCTCCAGTGCCCAGAACTTTGAGAGAATAAGGAACACTCCTGACTCTGAGCCAGCACTGCTTTGGGGACCCTGCCTAGAACAGGAGTCCTGCAGGTTACATTCCTGAGTTCCGCAGCTGAAAAGAGAAAACAAAATCCTCACCCAGGAGCATGAGAATGCCTGATTTAACAAAATTAGTCTCACATTCAAAATTGATGAGGATCACATTTTGAATTGGGAACAGATGGAGAAGTGCTGAGCTTTGTCTTTGTGCCTATAATGCTTCTTATGCAAAAATGTGTTTTTATTTCTTACCATAGTTCACTTGAGTCTTATAATTCTGGTAAGATCGCCCATAAACAAAACCAGGCAATTCTAGAGTTTACAGTATCTACTGATATCCTCCTCTGAAAAACAGCAAGTCTGACTCTGTTCAAATGAAATATGAGCTAATTAAGATGGAAGTATTACATGCTTTTCATTACTTATTTTGGTTAGTCAAAGTAATTTAACCCGCTAAATCTGAGTTATCATTTACACTAAAATTGTGAAAGTTAGTACAGAGAGTAGGTTAGCTGGTGAATTCCCTGCTTCTCAAAAAAAGACCTAACCTGAAGGGCCTAAAGAGTGAGGAGCTGGTGCACTTGAGCTAATTACCTGGTTTTTATTGCTATTTTGGATCAAAGTAACCTTTTGGTGTGTCTCCTATGTAAAACGTGGAAGCTACATTACTGTGGGAACAGTGCATGGTCTGCAGTCATTACAGAACATGGCCATGGACCATTATTCAACATTTCTGCAACTTAAAAAATAATTTTAATATGCTTTTCCTTACTGCTTAAGCTGCTTACTTACCAAGTTCAATCTTCTTTCTAAAAGAGTCTTTGTTTGTGAAAGTATTTATATAAAGAATACTGGCATTATTTTTTAGTAACTTTCCAAAGAACTAGACAAGTCTATTTGAAGCGTTTCTTTGGTATTAACTAGATATTTTATCATAAGTGAGTGACGCATTTCTTGTTCATTAGCCTTTTTTGCTTTCCTGAATACATTTCAACCTCATTCAGTGTTCAAGTCTATATAATCCTTATGCCTTTTATAGTTTTAAATCCTCCGCAGTGTTTTCAGTATATCTGATCCTGCTAATATCCAGAAGACTGGGTCTTAAAGAACTCTCCCAAGCTTGTATAATTCTGCTCTGAGGGTGAAATACATATTTTCACCAATCTCTTTCCTATTCATAAGCAAGGACAATGTTTTTGTTAATGCCAAGGCCCCCTGACCTCAGTTTTACCCTCTGAAACCCCAAATCCATTCCTTACAACAAAAGTATGAGCTGCAGCCTGGCCATTCATTTATTCTTGCTCTGAACACCAGTTATGAACCTGCTGCCCACTTTTCTCGACCTGAGTCTGATGTCACTTTGTTGTTTGCTGCTTTCTTCCTTCCAATATTTCCTCCTTGAACTTTAAATTTCTTCGGTGGTGTAAATATGCAAGCAAACATGTTAAAGGCCAGTTTGGTTATAACTTTGGTTCTGAGTAGGTAAAAGTCTATCACTGCTCCAGGCTAACTTTACATATTTCATATTACACAGCTGTGCCATGCACAAAACCAGCTGGATTTGTTGGGAATGATGGAGTATTCCTTTCCATGGTGCTTGGTGTATATATTGACTGTGATAAAGCATGATTGTAGCTACAGTAAAGTCTTCTATAACTGAATACCTGTCTTGGACAAATTGTAGATGTTTACCAAGTCCCCATCTTCACATGCTATAGTTTGCAGTTTTTCATGCAATATAGGATAATGCATTAGGAAGGCCATGGGGCATAAATGTATACTTTAAAAATGTATTGCAGGGCCCTTTGCAAGGGTTTGGGCTGCTACAGACCAGCCTTGTGGTGCATCAGCTGCTTTGCAGCCATTGCAAATGAAAATGGAAGTTCAGGATGATCTGCAGAGGGTTGCTAAAGCAATTGCAGAACAAAGCCATGTCTTCTGCTGTGCTCTCACCTGTTCTGTCAGCTCCCTTTCCTTGCCTTGCCATTTATTTTAGCAGCTGTTCAGGGAGCACCCTCCAAAAGTAGCCAGGTCTCCTCTTTTGCTGTGTAGAGTGTTCAGCAAATCTGTAACCTTCCCACTCTCACCCAAATACAAAATTCCCTCTCCAAGGTTAGAACATTGTGTTAAAGCAGGAAAGCCTCAACTGGATTGATTTATAAAGCCACAAAAAGACATCTTCTGCCTAGGCTCGAGCAACAGCTGTGTTCCTGGGGCTGTGCCATTCCACCCCCAAAACCACAGCTTTAAATTTACAAATTTTTCAGTATTATCTGCACATCACCTTTCCAACCAAGGAACCAGAATATTTTAGCACGCTCTCAAGGCTGTTATGTTCAAAGATTTTTTTTTTTTGGTGATTTTTATCTGCTTAGTTAGAGAGTTTCATTTTCTTCTGGGGTCTTCAATATGGTGTTGACTATGCTGGTGGAACTCTGCATTGGAATATACCTGATAACCTCTACTATCTAATTCCTTTCTTTGAAATCACTTTTGCAGGTTTTATTACATTTGTTTAAATGATTTTTTTTAGTTTCAGGCTTATTTGACTTGCAAGTGTACCCCAGGTCTTCTCCTTGAGCTTCCCCTCAGCAAAGACTCATGTTCAAGCTCAACAGGCTGTGGTTTTGTGGAATCATTTTGTTTTCACATGGAGTGTGTGGGACAGTGAACTTTCATAGACATGCTTGGTATCAGGAGTAAAATCCTGTAGATTGTTAATTTAAAAAAATCAAGAAACTTTTGAGTTATGCAGACCTTGAAGCTGTTGTGCTATATGAGTCAGATGAGCAGCATCGGACACTGGGTCAGTCTGTATTTGGATTTCAGGATGGAAAGGCCCCTGTAACCTTGTAAGGTCCAAGATGCTTGAAGGGAACATGATCTCAAACCCCATGACTGATTACAAAATGCTGGAGTGTTTGCAAGAATGAAACCAACTTAGCAGTTCTGTGAGTCAGTGATGTGTTTAGTCATCTGTCATGGCATAGGTTTTGCCGTCACCTTTTCATCCATATTTAAGTCTTTGTCAAAATACAAGAACTTTTTCCTGTACAGATATCTGTATATGATAGTACAGAGAAGTGGAAAAATGCAGAAATGTCATACAATTATTTGAAAGCTTGCCAAAACTCTCTTTCTATTGCAAAGTACTTCAACAAAAAATTAATCTTTCTGCTGTGATTAGTTTTGTTGTTAAGTAAATTAAACTGTTTTGGCTTAAGGTTTTAAAACTAAAACAGGAATAATTTTCCTCCTCTCCCACATAGGAACAGAAATCAAACGTTTCTAACCAAACTGCCTTGACTCATTCTTGCCCTTACCCCTTCAGCCTTTCCTGCAGGTACCTTCACTTAGCTGAAAGGCAAGAAATAACTCGAGAGCAGAACAGTCATACAGCCTTTTTCTCCTGTCTATTCCTATACACTGTGTTCTTGTGATAATATTTTTACATTTACTTATCTGAAGATTGCCCTGTGCTGCATTAGCCATTCAGTGAAAATTGAAGTATCCGAGCTGGCTATTGTTACTTTATGAAAACTTTGGGTTTATTCAGTTTATTTTTCAGACTATTGAAAGGAATCAGTGAAGAACACACTTATTCGGGTGAACAGCACTCTAATTTTGTTTTACGCTTTCGGGAACTTCAGATTATAACTTTGTAACTATACTGGAATTGAGCTAAGAAGGGCATGCAATAAAATATCTTAATTGCCCCACATTTTCAGGCACTAGGCTTGATCATGTGTTTGTGTATTACCTGCTCTTTAACAGCCACTTGCTGGAGGAGAGACATATTTGTTTTATAAGCCACCTGTACAAATGCAAGGCTATTAAATTGCCTTCTGTGGAGAGTATGTCATGTTTAGATTCCAAAAACAGGGAGTGTGGTTTGAAATGGATTCTTCATCCATAACTCTGTGTTTTTGCAAGCCCATGTAAAGCTCTCACAGCACACACTGGTGTGACAAACATGAGAGCAGCATCTCTTCATCCCTTCTGTCTCATCTTTGGAGCCATGGAGGCTTCCATGGGACCAGACTCAGATGGAAATGATGGTTGAGGAGGCAGAGTCCTTTTTTGCCCCTGCTCTGCCTTGCAGGGGCAGGAACACGGTGTCAGGAGAAATTCAGCCTTCCCCAATTGTATAGGAAAATTCAGTGCCTGGCTCAGTCACAGAGACTGCTCCTGAAATTAAAGTAGGTGTGTTTCTGAGTCTGGCTGGAGTCCTAACTGTGCTGAAAGTCAGCAGTAATACATGGGTGCAGCTACTTGCCTGAGCTTTCAACTGCAACAGTCAAGCATTTGGTTTTTCCCTAAAATATCTCAAGATAATGTTTTCAGTATTGATTACATTAATCTGCAGTTAGCTTTCTTGTGTGGTCTAGTAAATCCTGAATCTACTATTCTGTATCACAAAGTATTGCAGAAACTCAGGGAAGATGAGAAATTTTAACTTTTAGAGAAACAGTATATATTCTCTTATTATTTTTTAATTTATAACATTATTTGTAATTATATACATAATGAATGCTATAAAGAAGTGTCAGCATGGAGCACATTTTTTTATGGTTATTACAGTTACATTTTCTGCTGAAAATCAGCCATCTATGGTGTGATGCAAATGCTTTTGCAAGGCTTGATACTGGTAATCGATGAAGAAAAAAAGTAAGCATTGAGTATTTTCCCTTTGGCCTGATCATTGTGTGGTTTCCAGCCTTTAAAGGCAGCCAGATTGAACCAGTGGTTTGGATGATGACCGTGAGCAAAGTGGGGTGGGAAATACTATCAGTGACATGACTGGTGTGCACTGATGCTAACTAATGTCAGCTTTTTATGTAGAGTCTGAAAGCAGAGCCAGCATCAGAGCAGTCGCAGAAGTGCAGAGTTCAACGAGTAGAATGTGCTGGATTCTAGATCACTGCAAAACAGCTCTCACAGAAATTAGGGAGCTAAAGCAAATCGAGCGCATTAAAGTACTTGAGCTAAGGAGTAACAAAAGTGTCCATCAGGATTTCAGTGTGCTTCTTGAATAAGATAGGGTGAATTTAATGAGTGACTTCAAGGAGTAATAGGATAGTTATGTCCTGAAAGTGAATGGAGATTAATTCAGAATCTGGAATTACAAGAGTTGTAGGAATTAACAATCAGCTGCATAAAAAAGAATCATCTGCAGTAGATGAAGAGACCATTAGTTCTTTGAAAATGTCTGGTATCTGAGAAGACTGTTAACAAGCAGACCTTATTAGAAATGATCTTTTCTTGTGAACAGCAGAAAATGAAGTCTGGATTCCTAAACTTTTTTTGCATCTTCAGTCCCTTGCATGTCTCTGTTACAAACACTTTTCACTTGTGCATTTGCCTTGTGTTACAACTTCCTTTTCCAGTTCCTTCCAGCAGTGCCCTGTCCACCCCCTACTTCCCTCAGGGACCTGTTTGTGTTCCCAGTGTTTCCCCTACAGGTCTGTCCCTGTCTGTGGTCCTGCCATCCCCCTGCCTCCCCCCACACTCCTGTCCAGTGTTTGGGGAAAAGCTGCCTGATTATTGACTGGGAGCCAGCTGCTCCTGGCAAAGATGAACTTGTCCTGTCTGTGCTTTGACAGGATCTAACAAGGTCTCTGCTCTCTGCACAGAGGACAGGCCTGGCTAAAGCTGACCAGGGAGGTGCTAGAAGTACAGGGATGTCTGAGAGAGAACCACAGCTTAGGGACACATGGTGCCTCTGGATCAAATATTGGCCTCTACCCTTTTCCAGGGAAAAACTGCTTCACATCCTGGGGCTAAACAGCATCTCAAAGCTACAAACAAAACATGGGTAACCTGGGCCTGCTGCAGCAGCATCACACTTGGCAGCCCCTGTCAGCAGGGCCAGAGTGCCACAGGAGACACCCACAGCTCCCTGGGGTTCAGACAGCCACAGGAGACACCCAGCACTCCAGCCCTGTTGTACCCATCACCAGCTAAAAACTGTTATAGACTGATACTTTCAAACACATCTGCATCAGCACTTGATGGGAGGCATTCTCCTGGAAGACAAAACCTGTCTTTCCCTTCCTTGGATTAGGCTGCTCTGTGAGCACAGGGTGGCTCATCTGATATGGACTGAGGTGTTTTTTAGCCCTGCTGGAGATGAAACAATGGAACACTACACAGCTGCTCACTCAACCCCCTTTCTCTTCCCCCTGGCCTCGGTGCAATGGGGAGTTAAAATTTGTATGTCGAGATTACAACAGTTAAACCAGTTGAAAATAAAGTAAAATACAACAATAATAGTAAATCATAATAGTAATGATGATGATGATAAAATGGAAAAAAAACCCAAAACCAGGTGATGCATGAAGAGGTGTGCACTTTGATGGGTTCTGGAGAGCAGCCAGTGCTTTCAGGGCCCAGAGCTCTCCAGCTACACTGGCTGGTGATAAAGGTGAAGGACAGGTCTTTGTATGGAACTCTGAGAACACTCCATTGAGCTGCAAAGGGAGTCCAGGCACAAAGACAGTATGGGGTTGAGGGCACAGGGTTAAATATGGGGAAAAGGGGTGGATCCGAGGGTTAAGGGCCAATGGGAAGAGATAAAAGTAGTGACAAGAAGGGGCAGCCAAATAGAGGAACCAGCAGGATAACAGGGATGGGACAATGCACCAAAGCAGGGCCAGTGGGGATCAGGAGAAGGGAGAACATTCTAGGGAATTTACAAATAAGGTGAATGGGGGCTGAACAGGGGTGGAACAACTGTACAAACCAATAGAACTCAAAGACATCAACATGTGCCTGCCTATGGGAGGGAGGCACTTCTCACCCTAATCCTCAAGGGATGTTTCTCCTTGCCTGTTTCTGCCTCTCCAAGGTTGAGGTGTTATAACCTTAGTGCAGGGCTGCTGGGCCTCCACAGACTCACAATATAGTTTGTCACCATCTGGTGACCAGTAATTGATGCCTCCCTTCTCAAACTCTGGTCAGACCAGCTTGGTAGCTCCCCCAGTCCATATACTGGGCATGGTGGTATATTGGATTTTGTGATATGGAATGACCTTTTGGCCATTTTAGGTCACTAGTCCCAGCTGTGCTTCCTCCTAGTTTTGGGTTTTTTTGACAAATCTCATGGGCATTGTATGAGAAGTGCCTGACTTAGGATGAACATGACTTAGTCAAACCCCAAAACATCACTGTGTTATCCACACTATTCCCATTCCAAATCCAAGACATAACACTGCAACAGCTACTGAGAAGAAATTAACTCTACCTGAGCTGGAGCCAGGATATCTGATGAAAGGATTATGGCCACATTGGTGTGTGTTTGCCACAGCTCAGTGCTTTCCCCCTCTAATTATTGTGCAGAGTGAATTGGGGTGCATGACAGCACTTGGGACCTGCCATGTCCACTCATAGATGACTGAGCAGATCCACGGGTGCCAGCAGCAAAGATTCTCCAGAACAATCCTGAATTTCCAAAGGTTTTGTCAAAAGAGGTGTTTCTAAGAAGGGTGAGTACATTCTGTGAACTAATAACTGGTGAAAGGAGAGAAACAAAGTGTGGACATAAATGCTGAATTTTCATGCTGGAAGGAGGTTATTAATAAGGGCTGGTAGGGCTCTGTGCTAAACTTTGTGCTGTGTACTTAGACTTTCTTGGAGAAAGTTTGCTTGGTGTAAATTTATGTAGGACAATTTAATCTGTAGGAGACATGAAAAAGATGCAGAAGGATCACTTAATATTGAGTTATTGGGCAATTAATTCAAAGTATTGTTTATAGAGAGGAAAGTAATTCTAAGTTTTCTTATGTCATTATGGGCTCCAAATTAAGTATTCCCACTCACAAAAGACATCTTAAAGTCATTGTAAATTGTTCTCTTAAGACATCAGGGTAAGTGCTGATTTGCTGCCAAAACACTAAATAGGACATTAGAAAGTGATAGGAAATCAAAAGAGAATGGAACAGAAAATACCCGTATGGGAAAAGATTGAGTAAGCAAGGGCAGCTATACAGCTCTGAGAACTTGTTTGGGGGAAAAAAAAAAAAAATCTACACTGGGGTGCATTAATGCTCTGATATAGGGATTTTATATACTTCCTGTGATCAGACAGACATCAGGAAACGTTCCCATAAATGAAAATGAAGTTCAAATGCATCAGTGTGGGAGGACAAGGTAAGAAATGGAGAAACCCCATCTCGATTCTGCCATAACTGACCTCTGATTCTGTGTGAACAGCTACAAGCTTTTTAGTTTCTGAGTGAACTTAGCCCTCTGACAGCCAACATTTACAGTCTCCAGACAGGAAACAGACCTGTTATCCTCTGAGAGCTAGATTTGCACAAATTCTTGTTTTCCTAATGTGAGCATCCTTTGGCCTTTCTAGTTTAAATTGGCATTGCTTTTCTCTCTCTCTTACTAAGTATTGCAAAAATTTAAATTTTTATATCACAAGCATGTGATTACCATGCTGTGTTCCTCCTAGGTACCTTAATGCCCTTAATTGTTTTAAATATAGGGGAAAAAATTGAGGTTTACGAAGATTTTTACATTATTACTTACAAAATAAGTGAGTTTAGAAAGTTCTGTTTTGCCAGTGCTAGGAGTTAAATAATGAGAAAATATCCAGATTTTTCAGGTGTAGTCTTTGACCCACTTACTTTCATGACAAGCAATCACATCTAGAAATACTTCTAACCTTCCTTTCAAGCAGCAGGAAAAAAGGGTGAGTGGTTTAAAGCATTTGATGTATAAAGTAAAACATTCATTGTAGCAAGGCCCCTTATTCCCTCTCCCTTTTAACAGCAGATTTTGTTTTAAAAAAACACACACCTTTTTACTCATTTTTTTTCAGTTGCATCAGCGATGGTATTATCTCCTCTTTTCTGGGGAGAGAGAAAAAAATAACTCGATAGTAGCTCACACGTGCAGCTGCTGCTAGAACTGGGTGTTGTTTCCTTGAGGAGAAGTGGGGAGAGGAGCAGGAGTGAGTGAGGGCAGGATCTGCTGCTGGTCTGGGTGCTCACACTCACCCTGGCCCGACCTGCAGAGGAGGAGCTGCTCTGTTTGCCAGCAGGAATTCCTCCTGGCCCTGCTGGGCCTCCCCTGGGTTTTCCAGCACAAGCAGGGTGCTGATGCTGCCAGCTTTGCCTGCACACGTGTGAAACCCTCGCTCCTCACCTCGTTTTACTGCGCTGGCAAACACAGTTAAACTGCAAAAATGTCACCATTACCAGGCTGTGTTTCTTGCAGGCTGGTTTTATGCTGTCTTCATTTGGAAAATGCTTTGCTGGCACGCATATATTTCTCTCCATAAAGCATTTCCAGCAATCTGAAAAATAACAGTTTGATCCATGGTGCTGTGTCTAGCTGACAGTGCAAAGAGGAGATTGTGCCACGTGTTCATGCACTATGCATGAAATGCAATTACTCAACCCTGAATGTGATCAGGGCATTAGGCTCCTCATGTAAAATATTCCCTTGTATCCTTAGTGATCCTCAGGGTCTTGTTTGATAACTTAGAAAGCAAGAGGAAGGAAGAAGAGTGTCTTTAAAATAGGTTTGTCACAAAGGGTTAAACAAAAAGCCGATTTGCCAAGCTGCAAATGGGTGAAGGGATTTACAGTAATATTTAAAGGCAGCGAAGAAAATTTAGGGAAATGTGAAATCATGTAAAACCAGAACAACCCTAGAGGAATAATAATATTGAGAAAGTCACAGTGAGTCCAAACACTGCTTTGGGTTTTTTCCCCCTTTCAAAGCCCAGAAAACTGGCTGGGACCTGGGTACCCCAAAGGCTCATTGCTACTGCATAATCATTCAGATAAGAGTTTGAAAAAAATCCCACCCATAATCCCCACACGAGAGCTCACTCTTCAACAGCCCCACCAGGAGAAGCTAGAGAATATCTGGTGTCCTCACTCGTGAGTCTGTTGGGTCTGGTTCCAGATCAATGGAATGAGCAGGAGGCAGAGGCAGAGCCAGAGCCCTGCCCTTCATGCAGGATCTGTTCTGTTTCATCCCGAGCTCCTCACTCCCATCCAGCCAGCAGCTGCCTCTCTCTCTGTGGGATGGTCACTGTGGCACGTGGAGCAGGCCTTCTCTATCAGCATCTTTTCGAATGTAAGAGGCAGATAAATTTAAAAGCAGTCTTAGGCCAGCATCGTAACACAGTTCGCTTCTCTAATAAATATTGAGTTCATCTAAATGTACTATTTTCAGCAGTTCTGACATAAAATCAGAGAGGAGTCTTTTTCTGTGCCAGGTAGATTAAAATGTCAGCCAAATGGAATGCTTAGTAACAGCACCAGAAAATGCACATGGGTGAAGGAAATCAGGGTAAACCCAACCAAATTGTGCTATTTATTACGCAAACTAATTTTTGGATCCTAGAAGCTGGAAAAAAAAATTAATTTTAGCCCTATTATAAATAAATTTCAGGTTTAAGAAGACATATATCAGTACGGTTATTGTCAGTTTTAATATATTAACCAATAGGTTCTTCAGATTCAGGTCAATAAGTGAACTGTAATAAAACTATGGTGTGCATGCCAATTGGAGCATTAAGGATAGTGGCTGCAAATCCTTGAAAACAGTGCCTGCCCAACTAAAATATTATCAGTACCTCAACATCAGCAGTAGGACAGACTGAGAAGTTATCCATCATATTCTGATAACCAGAAATTACCAGATTAATACATATTTTAACCTCATATTCAGCAACATATTGGATTTATATTATTTGGGCTGACTCCTGTGAATATTCAGGCAAGTAAATTTAATGGCAGTAATGCTGCAGAAACTGTAAATTTTTAGTGACTATTAGAGAATGTTCATCAGAAAGTTAATGTGGAACTTGGAAGCCTGAGTGCTCACAGTGGAAACTGGCTGCCAAGAGCTCTTCTTATCCAGAAGAGAATCAGAAACAATAGGATAGCAGATACTCATAATGTACACTGTTGGTGCTCAATTAATAGACTAAAAATTGGAGAGAGTTTGGCAGATAAAGCAGGGCTGAATAAATTACAGAATTGTAACCTGCCAACAGACAAAGAGGCAAATTTTTTAAATAGTTTCCCACTCCAAAACATTCACACAGCACATTCAATAGCACCATCCTGCAGAGGGCCAGCTCCTGTCCCTGAGAGCCTTCCCACCATGCTGCAGCAGCCACAGCCAGACCAGCCCCAATGCTGAAATTCAGTTTAAGCCAGTTTAGTTCCAAAGGCCCAGACTGAGCCCAAAATCTCCCATCTGTAAAATGAGATTTTGTAGGTCACAGTGCTCTTGATCAGGTTCTCAGAGGACAGTTGTCAGCCAGCACCACAAGTGGCTTCCACAGTTTTTCATGCTGGTAGCAAAAGGACTGATGAATATGCAGACTGAAGGCCTCCTTTAATTGTCCTTCCTGAGGTACATTGGAAACGAGGTGGCAGAGTGAGAGTTCTCACTGCTGCTCTCCTCTGATTTATGTTGTAATGGAAATCATCATCTCTGCAGCTTTTAATCCATAAAACTCTGACTGCCCTGGCCGTGGTGAAGTCTGAGTGCTTGCACGTGTGCTGCCTGCCTGTGCCAGCACAGGGGCTGAAGGGCTTGGAGCTCCTGCACAGAACCAGCACATTTGGCATGCACAGACCTGCTCCATCTGGAACAGGACATGGTGCTGGGCCAGGATTCTGGAAAGTTTGGTTCAGTTTTCTGTTTCATTATGAACGCATTGTTTTGAAATCCGTTCATGTATTTAAGATCTAGTTCATGTGTTTAAGATCTATGAAGACAGGTGTATAAATAATTTTGAAGATGTGGGCTTTGGTGTTTTTGTCTCTCTAATTCCCAGCTGCAGCAGTGCAATGGTGTGGCCTCATGCTCGTGCTGCCAGGCCCCTGCTCTCCCAGGGGGTGAATGGATATCCAGGGATCATCTGTGGAGAGGTGTGGTAGCAGATCCATCCAGAAGCTCATAAATAGAAAAAGTGAATCATGTCTTGTTGTCAAACTGATACAGGTTTCTGTATGTGTGGGTATTTATTTATGCAAAGAAATTCAAGGAAACCACTCCTCTGTTGAGAATCTAAGCCGAGTGTCAGGCACCTATGGCCATTCCAACAGGAGTTTAAATAGAACACACAAGTAAACATTTCTGAATTGTGCTAAAAGCCTGGAGCAGCCCTCAATAAACCTTTGTGGACCTTGACTTCCCATCCCCTGCAGAAGACAGTGACCAGCACACTGTTGATGCTGACTGCAAAGCAGTGCCCTGGGCAAGCAGAGCCTGAAAACAAAGAGCAGCTTTATTATTGTATAGTGTCAGAATTACTGTGCAGTCTGGGATGATAACCAAAAATGCCATAATGGCTTTTCTCTCTCTTTCCAGGGGTCAGTAATCATACCCTCTCTTTTTTTTTTAATGCAATTTGTAAATGGCTCCATCCAGTACTGCTGACATGCCACTTGTCCCTGCAGCACTAATGCTGCCATGCTGATAGTTCAAATTTTCTGGAAGTGGCCTTAACTCTTAGTGATTGACAGGAATTGCTGAGTTCCAGGAATGCCAGTTCAGCCTGGAAAGATGTAGAAGGAAAGAAAGAGAAGCTATAGAAAACTTCTGAGAGAAGGTAAAACAAAACCAAAAAAACCCCAAAAAACCCAAAATTGGAATTAGGGAAAGGATGTTCTGCTGCTCAAATCTCACAAAACCAAAGAAATCCAGCTGCAGGGATTTTTGTAACCCTCATTCAGAGTTGCCAGATAGATGAAATCCATGGAATCTGTCAAGCAGTATGAGGCACTCACCTGTAATATATTGAGATATATCTTACATTGTGCTTCTCAAAGTAAAAATGTTTTCTGGAAAGAAAAATGCCTAAAAAGAAATTGAAATCTTGGTATTTGTATTCTGAGACTCACTAGATTAGCAGCATTTCATATCCACTGGCCATTGAGCCTTTAAAATGCTAATGATCACTGGAGATACAAGGGAAGACAGGCTCAGGCCTAAATGATTTAGACTCCAAACCTGGTTTAATTCACATCAGTAAGAAAACCTATGCACACTTCAGTGCACACTCAACCAAAATGATCTTCCCACGTGGTATTGGATTCGTATTCACAAAATGTACAGTTCTCTTTCATCTGTCAGAAATTGTATCTACAGTCTAAAGTCTCAGCATATGTGACATTTCTGTCTTCATAAGGGTCAATTTAATTTATTAAGTGACATGTGTGAATCTGATCTGTTTAATAGATGCATATGCATTTATTTAAGCGGGTTTATGATTCTCCAAAACCAAGAGCGGAGCTCAAGAAAATGAGGAAACAGAAATCTTGCACTTTGTGAGCAGGGAGGTTTGTACACAGGGGGGTGGCACACATCAGAGATCATCCCTGAAAAACTTCAGTTGTGGATGAGGCTGTTTGAGCTTCTTGTGCATCACAGGATTTATTACTTTTATCAAGCCCCACACAGGTTTTGTGCTGGTTGCAGTCCTGTGGGTTAAAGAATGGTTGGCAGGGCAGCTTTGAGTTAATTGTCACTATGGGTTTGTCTCAGAAACAAACCCACACTTCCCCCCTTCTCTGCTTTGTTTAATTGTTTGTTACTCAGAGGAACACTTCTCTCTAAGTTAGGCACTAAACATTTTAATATGCTGAAGGTTAACCACTGAAAAAGTGAAGTTTCTTTTTTAATGAAAAAGGAAACCCCTATCTGCTCTTCAGGAGGGCTTCTCTCCAACAGCTAACATGTATTAGCAATTATCCTTCAGAGGAAAAGCTATCTAATTACTCTATTACCTCAAGTGCACAGCACTCACCTGGGAAGCCACCAGATCAAGGTTCAGGTCCCATCACTGACTTTAATATTAATTTATGACTTGGCATGTGTGTCTGATAATCAAATAATGATCTGTTTTAGGGAGCTAAGGTGGATGTAGATTGGATTTTGGAGACTCTTCCATCTGAAATAGCATCTCACAGTTTTCCAAATTGTTGTCTTAGGGTATGAGGTAGCAAAAAATGTTATTCAAGCACTCTAATAAAGGTAAGTATAACATAATTTCAGAAAACATAAGCAAGGAAAAACTTGCAGTTTCTTCAGCTATTTGCATAAAATTTAGACAAGTGGTCTGGAAATTTGGGGTAATTTTTTTTCTAACCAATCTCTACCTTATGAAAACCAGCCTTATTTTCCTGCTCCATTTACAATGAAAGTTATTATGTAAAAGTGTTATGCTGGCATTTGTTATTAGTTTACTTGGGAGTTCTGATTTACCTGAAGAAATAGAGCTCACAGATTTTTCGGAGGTAATTTAGCTTATGCATGGACAACCTTATTTTTTAATTTTTTTTTTTTTTTACCCAAAAAAGATTTATTAGCCCTTGGAGCCTTTCTTCCTTGTGGTTCCAGAGTTCCTGTGGATGTGTTAGGCAAACTCCTTTCTCTGGAGAGAAATGGATCTCTCTTCCCCCCCGAGTCACGGGCAGCACTTTCCTTTACTCTGCTCTCTTTGTGTTCAGCTCTTAACTTCACAGCCCTGGAACCAAGTTGCCATTGAAATTTCTGGGGTGTAATGTGTGCTTGGAGGAAACAAGGAAAACAGTCCATTTGCTCAGAAATATTCTTAGAAACATGTAGTTTCTATATTTAGCTGTGAGAAATATTTGAGGAGCGTGCAGGGTGAAGATTTTAGATTGTAACTCCTTTGGTGGTAGGAATTTGGGACAATTCGGGGTGCTAGTGTTGTTTGTAAGGGGCAAGTCTCCTGGACACTAACACAATACAAATATAAAATCAATAATCAATACAGACTCCAATGAGGCTGCCCTTTCTTTCCTATATAGAATTAAATTTCACCTGGATATCTTCCACAAGCTGTTATGAAATAAGTAAAGGTGAAAAAATGGGCTGCACTGGTGATATCTAAAGCTTGATATTATTGAAGCAGGTCATGCAGTTAGGTGTCCTCATCTTTAAATAAAATGCCTCTGTTCAACAAAAGGTTTGACAACTGACATTTGAAAGGCAAAATTCTTGTTTATGCTATCCAAACCGCAGGCAATATCCAAAGCATTTCCTCCCCTTTTGTAGTTACAATGTTTAATTATTAAAAAAGGAATTTCAGTAAGTTTATTAAAACATAAGAAGGTCAAGTATTAAAAGAGAATTACATCTTGCAGAACCGTAAGAAGTTATTTTGTTATTAATACATTCATTAATATTACTGAACAGAGCTGCTCCACAAAGAATAATTTGATAGTCCGAGCAAATTCTTCCTGTTGCTACTGACTACTTTAGGCAAAGCAGTGCTGCTCAAGTGAAGGCTTGAAGTGAGACATGGGATAGTGCACAAAAAATCTGAGACTAAAAAAAGTCCTGCAGCTGATAGAGGAATGTGCTGAGATGGCACATAGTGAGCTGAGTAATTGTGTGGAGAGCAAGATCGTGAATCATCCTCTTTAGATTTAGGTTACCAAGCAGTTAGAGCTCTCTCTCTGGCTGAAAATGTACTTTTTGAAAAATTCAGATGAGGCCAACAGGCTTTGGACTGCATTCACTTATTTAATAATCTGCTTATGGGAGGAATATTGAAACACAGCACTTCCAAGTGCTGTTATAATGCTTATTGTTTTTCTAATCTGATTTTGTTCATCTGGATGTCACAATACATGTTTACAGGTAACAGCAGCTTGCAGAAAGGAAATGCAGAGCTTTCACAAACCATCTAAAACCACATGGGAGTGCCAAATCGTATGTAAGTGAAAAACAGGCAAACAGACCCCAAACTCAGAAGTTCAAATGAAGCATTCAGTAAATCTTTATCTAAATAATAGCTAATTTTGAGCAGTTCAAGAGTTTGGTCTGTTCAAAGGAGAGCTGTAGTATTTGGTGTCCATTGTACCCAAGCTTATAGTGACTATTAACCAATTTTTGTCAGAGATGGCATAAAAAAAATACATAAAACTTTCATAGGTGACACAGTGAGTCATCGGTTACTTTCAAGAAGAATGATGTTATATCCACGTATTATGACAAAATTAATTTTAGATTAATGCTTTCTATAAATAAATGGTATCTTAAATTAATATTGTTCACCCAGAAGCAATTTCTGCTTTGCTGGCACTCCTGTGGAGGACTGTCAACCAGCTGTGGCAGATCTCACTTTATGCCTCAATCACAGAGGATTATAAAACACAAACAATTTGTAAAAAGAACTTGCATCTTGACCATCCTGCCCTCTTATCTGCATTTTGTCAACTTTAAAGGCTCCCATCAGCTACAAGAGAAAGCTTAAATCAAAAGAAGCACAAACATGAGGCACAGAGATTTTCAGGTATCTTCAGCCTCCTCCACAAAGACAACACTCGTTTTCTTCAGTTAGAATGAATTACAAATTATATTCCAGGATAAAAGCTAATTATTCTCTTCCTTCAAATTTATCTTGTTCCCTTCAAAGTTTAGCAGTGATTTCTGTGAGGAGCTGAAGGGTGTTTGATTCTCATCTTCTCTCTTGCTCCAACTCAACCAGGTGCTTGCAACACACCACTTGCCTCCCCAGCTAATCCTACCCTGGGTCAGCTCCTCTTCTTTATAAAAGCTGCTGATCTGTAAAGTCACTCCTCTGTTGTGCCTTGAAGGATCTTCTGGGTCACATTCTTTTATTTCACAATGTGTTTGACAAGACAAGTTTGTTTAAGGGGCCTTTTCCAGTACTAACCACATGGCTAAGGTTAAATCCAGGAACTCAGCTACTTCTTATCTTTTGTTCCAGGAAAGGCAGAAAATACTGAAGGCTTTTAATAACTCTTTGATCTTTTATGATCCAGATGTAAGGATTTTGATTGTATTCTTGCAGTGCACTGGCAGCTTCCAGTACCACCAGTGTCATGCTTCCACAGAAGTGTGGCTGTGCTTTTCCTGACTGCAGCATAAATTCAGTTAACTCCTTTGTAAAATGTTCCCTAAATTCTGCAGTTTGCACAGTTTTTACTTTCAGAATGAAAGAAATTCAGGGTCAAGCTGATTTTCTTGACCTTTTTTTTCGCCTATATGACTCATTTTTTTGGTGGCTCTGGCTGGATTGTTGTTTCACTGCTGTACTTTATTATTGATGAGAAATCTCCTTTTGCAAACACACATGACAAAAGCGTGGTGCAATAAATGTCTCCATTATTGGTAATCCTCTGAAAAAGAGAGATTTTTTAGACCCAACTAATAAACAGCATTGTAAATTTATGGAAGTTTCTAGTGTCTGTTGAGCCTCTTTAACTTTATGATGAGTAGCTTAGGTGCAAATTGCAGAAGTGGACTTACTAAACATTACCCTGGATAGCAACCTAAAAAATTTAACCACTGCTATGTTCATTATCTTTACACACTTAGGTAACTCATACCATGTCACAGTTCTGTTTCTGTGTTGGTAATTATTGGCTGATTACATATACACTCTCCTAAATGCTCCCCTGTCTTAATTCTGTCCTCCTAATTACTAATTAATTGAACTTTAAATGGCTCATAGGTTGGTTTAGGCTTGGCAAAGTTCCCAAAAGATTGCCTGTAAAGTTCATTTTTAACTAAAAAAAAAAAAAATCAGTTGCTGACAAGCTCAGTTGAGGAGAGGTTGTCAGCAGAATACAGGATCTTCCTGTGACTGGCAGAACCCAGAAATGTCATGAATAGATTTTTTTTTTCCTCCTTGTTTCAGATTTCCGTTTCTTACACAGAGACCACCCTGAAGCTAAAGAGAACATTATTAAATTTAAATGCTTTCCCTCTTGTCTAAGATGCTGCCTTGGCAGCAGCAGCAAATGATTTTGTCTCTTTATCCCTGTAAGTACTGCATCCACTCTGAGCCAGGGACATCCCTTCCCCTCCATTCCATTTTTCCTTTTCTGTGCTGGGGAGTGCAGCTGCAAGGGGCTGCTGCTCATTTAATACCTCAAGAGGCAAACCCAGGGCCATTATACGGCAAACATGGGGTGGATTTGAAGAGGATATCCAGAATTAATGTGTTAGTGGTGGCTCTGAGCAGCCTGCTGGGCCCAGCATTCATTCTCTAATCTGATATTTGCTGCTCCCATCTCTTAGCAGGCCCCACGAGCGAGTGCCAATGGATCAGCAGAGGCTACACATTCAAACCTTCTCAAATCATTTTAAATAGCCTTGCTGGAGCTTCATGTTGACATCAAGCCAGGTGGAATTTTCCATTTTCTTTCTATCCTTCCAAATAGGAACAGTCCTACTTTCTTTTGACTCCAGTTTTATATAACTAACAAAAATGACAGATAGCCTTGAATTTGGAAGATTGCATTGGCCTGTTCTGAGCTGAAATGTTCTGTTATCGTTGACGTATGTGTTTAAGTGAGCACTGAAGTGTGAATGGCCATCTGTCCGGGAAGTACGAGAGATCCTGATTACTAAAATGAAACCACAAAAAAGCTTCATGCTTAGCAGCAGCACTAAAACACAGAGGGAGAGAGAGCCTTTCTCACACTGCAGGTGTTTATAGTAGGCTGGTGATTATAACTCAGCATTTGCCTGGACTCCCTGCCCCATATTTTTCTAAATATGTTCACTCTCAATTTATTTATTTTTTTTTTTTTGCAAGCATTGAGCTTTCTGTATTTGCATATTTTCTACAAGCAAGCAAAGAGAAGCTCTAGGTATTTTCCCTGTTAAAAGTAGCTGTTTTCTGAAGGGATGTTCATTTTCTCAGGAAGAGTTTTTCTCTTTACAAGGCTTTTAGCTAGAACATGCTCTGATTACATTTGAATTAAGATTTCAACCTACGTTCCCCCATGATTGCTCTACAGCAAGGCTGAAGGCTGTTGCTGAGCGCAGCTTTTCCTCTGGAAACCTGAAAAACTTACTGAGAAAAGGTTTTTGGGAAAAAAGGATCTATAGAAATGTTGATCTTTAGAAGGTTGCTGTATGTGATTCAGCTCAGTTTTTGACTGTGAGTGACAAAGGTTCCAGCAACAACCACAGGAATTGGGTCAGGGTTCCACACTAATTTCAGTGTTTCAATCAAAAGCTCCTTACAGATGATTTTTTTTTTTTTTTTTAAATTACTGATGTGAAAACTGCTAGTTTATGGAACAATATTTTTTTAGGACAGTCTTCCGTGACATTTAATCTTATAAATTCATTATCATGTTGGCTGCTCTGGTTGGCTTTTGTGGTGCTGAACAAGTCACCTGTCATTCCTACTCAAACACAAGCTGCCTGTCTTTTTTACAGCTCTCACATTACTGATTTGAATCAAAGCAATTTTTCTCCATTTCTGCATATGAATTTTTCATTGTTTCTTGTAATTACTTTTTCATTATGAATATAGGCATGAAGATACATAAAGGATCTGTTTATAAGCAAAACTCTTAATTTCCAAAGACTTCGTGCACACTTTTTCTGGTTTAAATTTAAGTCACGAAATAGAAACATATAAATCAGCAGATAGAGATACATCATGTTTGTAGGTAATTCTCTACCTTTTCACTTTTGTTAGAGCATGCTTCCTCATAGCAAGGCTCTCTTTAAAGTTACCAAGTCTCTGTGGAAATCTGAAGAGATAATTAGACAGAGGAATATAACTGCAATCTACTTTATTGTTTTACTTTACAGTTTAAAAAGCACCTAAGACAAAAAAAATATGTAGGAAGCCAATTAAAATAAGAGCCTTTTTTCCCTTTCTTTTTGTTTGGTAGATGGTTCAGAGAACACAGCAGCTTTGCGCTCTTATTTATTTATTTATTTAGAGTGTAATCTGAGGAAATGAACCGTGAAACACAATTAATGAAATAGCTGTGCTGAATCACATAAACTGGTGTCTGCACAGCTGCCACTCATGTCACAAATGCATCCCTCCCCTAATGTCCACCCGGAGAGCCATTAGCCAGCCGCTTCTGTGGAGGGCCTCCTGTGCTCCCATTTCGGGCTGTAATGGAGCAGGGAGCTGCCTGAGTGGCCTTTGGATGCTTTTCCCAGAAAACAGAATTTACAGCAGGAATGGCTGGTACAGGAGGAATGGCTGGTACAGGAGGTGTTGCTTTTCCCAGGAAACAGAGTGTACAGCAGGAATAGCTGGTACAGCAGGAATGACTGGTACAGCAGGAATGGCTGGTGCAGGAAGGGATGCTTTTCCCAGCAACTGAGTGTCCAGCAGGAATGGCTGGTACA
>VZTB01014253.1:196-77633 GCA_013397245.1 Thryothorus ludovicianus | reverse complement strand
TACAGCAGGAATGGCTGGTACAGCAGGAATGGCTGGTACAGGAGGGGATGCTTTCCCCATCAAATAGAGCGTCCAGCAGGAATGGCTGGTGCAGGAAGGGATGCTTTTCCCAGCAAATAGAGTGTCCAGCAGGAATGGCTGGTACAGGAGGGGATGCTTTCCCCATCAAATAGAGTGTACAGCAGGAATGTCTGGTACAGGAGGGGATGCTTTTCCCAGCAAACAGAATTTACAGCAGGAATGGCTGATGCAGGAGCAGCGTGCTGGGGCAGGGAGGGAGAGTGGGCAGGGTGCAGAAGCTGGAACAGATCTGAGCCTGTGTACAAAATATCCAGAGCAGTGGCAGTGGCTCAGCCTGAGGTGTAAAATGACTGCCTGCACTTTCTTGATATCCAACAGCACTCCAAACACTAAAGCTTTTTGCTTCTGTGTGTATTCTTAGGTTGCTTTTATTTCATTTAATGGTTGTGCATTCCACGCCAGCAACAGAGCATCAGGGAGGGAGAGCCAGATGTGCTGCAAAGGCTGCTCTGAGGAGGCCGACCCAGGTCATCCTTGCTGAAGTGGCACAAAGCCAAAGGCCTCCAGAGCTGCAGGATCCAAAATCTTTTAGCTTGCTGAGGAATTAAGGGGTGGGAGAGGTTGAAGGACACCTCTTCTCTCAGCATTTGCCAAGCTGAACACTCAGAGCTGTGTTACTGTGTCACTGCTGATAACAGTTTTATCAAGTTGAATCTAGTCTTGCTCAGGAGGATATTAATAAATTATCTGGTAATGAAAAATGTGAGGGGAACCACACTCTTACATCAAGGCCTGATGATTACTTTGATAGATGCAGTGGCAAGATTTTCCTGACAAGGCAGAAATGAAAAACATGACACATGAACCTTTAAGGGTGACCTCAGAGAAAACGCATGTTGCTGAATGATACAAAAATAGAACAGGAAAACAGAGGCTCCAAGGGGCTCAATGTCAACAGCCAGACAGATGGGCTACACTGATTCACTGATCACTGAGGGCAGAGCAGACAGGAGCCCTACTCTGGCCAGGCCAGAAACCTGGCACAGGAAGCTTTGGAGAAGCATCAAGTGTTAAGAATTTTAAGAGTTAAGAGAAGAGGGAAAGTTAAGGGGATATAAAAAAAGCAAGCATTAGAAAACAGTGAGCTAATTGGGAAATAAAGCCAGAGAGTGTTATGAATAAAACTGCTCACTTCTTCTGCAGGTATTCTACAAACTATCCTAAAAATAACTAACATGATCAAAGATGTCCCTGCATCAGTTTAAGATTTGCTTAGGTGGGTAAGAGATCAGATCACTTTTAGAAGCACAGATTGTTAAAAATAAGGATTATCAGGGCACAGGTGTTAGCTAAAATCTGCAGAATTGTTAGATGGTATTGAGGTGTGACACTTGATGGATCTGAGAGTTTTATCTAGTGTTTAATTCTGCTGGAGTTCCTGTGAGAATGTGCCTGAACCACTCATTTTTTTCTTCCTCCAGGTGTTACTGATGGTGTGTAACTGATGTTCAGAATGTTCCAGGGTAAACTGAAAGAATGCTAACACTTCAAAAACATGTAGTAGAACTTACCATAATGGCAAACTAATGAAAAGCAGTGGCCAAATGAAGCAAACTTTCCTGTATTAATTCTACTAATGTTTGCACTTAAGATTCATTTCTGTGTGTCTGTTTACAAATATCTGTATAGTCTAAAAAGAGAGAATTTAGACATCCACCTGTCCTAACCCCCGGGTATTTAGTAGGTCTGTTTGGAACGTTCCTTAAAGAAAGAAAAAGAAAACAAAAGATAGTTTTTAAACTTTGATTTTGGAGAAATGCTCACCTTCTCAAAGAAGTGACCCTTGGAGACCACAAGTAGACAAATCACTTGAAAGTGTGCAGTGAAAGGTGAAGGTGCTGCTGTGATCTTTAAGTGCATGTGTGGATTGGAAGAGATTTATAAGGTGTTTGTGAGAGGTAAAGGCTTGGTGAGTATGTGTGCATGCATGCACCTTGTGTGTGGGGAGGTGTTTGGGGTTTCTTTTTATTTGGCACTGCTGTAACTACAGGGCAATCGCTTGCCAGATGTCAGGGAGGTCTAGCATCTGATTTTGAAATGGAACATAATAGATGATCTACCAGGGAGTTCAGCAAACATCACATATAGCTTCAAACTGTCATTACAGAAAAAAATCCAGGAAGGTGACATTTGGTGACATACTGGGTGACATTTGAAATGACAGCATTTGCTTTAAGATGTAGCATTCCCTCCTGCTGTGAATCAAGGAAGTCTGCACTGTGGCTATGACTTGTTTTATTGATGACCCTAATTTCTGCCAAATGTAGCCAAAGAGACTCTGTCCGGGGAGAATTGGTGCAGCAGGAGAGGGCAACCGCAGAGCATTTGCTATGCACAGCAGGCTCGGAATGACTTGGCTCTGAAAAGGAGTTACAGCCTCTCCTGTACTTCTTCTAAAGAGTTCTGTGAGGAGAGAAGGAAGAGCAGCTAAAAAAGAAAATATCCCACTGGAGGAGTGTGTGTGCTGTACTCCGTAGGCTTCCTAGGATGGCAAAGTTTAGTGAGCAGTAAAAAGAGCGAGTTTGATGCTCGGGTTTCACCAACACCTGCTGCTTTCAGGAATCAGTAAATGCTCGCCTTGTAGCACAGGTAAACAAGCTGAATCCTTACTTCTGAAAGCTCTCGGAGCTAGGGGAAAACCTGGCTAATTAGCAACTACCTGTGTTCTTGCTGATTTCTTTCTTTTTGAGAGCCAGTTTCTTTTGATTGCTCCTCACTTCTGCCGGTCAGGGTTGGAAGGACTCCTTGGAGCCCTGTGATCACTGGAATGGGGCCATCTCTGTGTGTGCTTGGACTGGAATCTGTTGAAAACCCTGCAAATGGGAAAATCTTGTCACGTTTGGGGGCTGTTTTGGTATTTCCTGTTGTATTGTTAAAGCTACAGGGAAAACCAGCTGGTTTCAGACCCCTTTTAGACCTGCTTATTGATTTTGTATGGAATTTCCTTTCTTGAGCTTTCTGTGTAAGTTTATGAAAAACTCTAAACATAGAACTTGCAGAAAATTGTCAACAACTGGGATGTATTATTCCCATTATATATTGTATCATTACTCAAGCCAGTACAGGAAACAATTTTATGAATCAGAATTAGACTTCTGGGAAGATATTCTGCGTCATTTGTTATCAATATTATTTTAGATGCCATTAACTGGCAATAAAATTTGGATGCAAGTAATTTTAATTGTTGAATGTTATATTAGCACATAATGCTCTAATCATAAATATATTTTTTTTTTCTCGTGTTAAAATGAAGCTGCTGTACTTTAACAATTTTGTTATATTCAAGAAGTGTTTGATTTGCAGTCTCTGAGGTAGAGGAAGGGACATGAAAAAGTGGATAGAGGTAGCACTGCACCCCTGTGAACAGCAAATTACCTGCCTGAACTTAGTTATAAAATTCCTATTAGTAGAAAACATCCTGTAGGATTTTAACCTGTGTAGGTGAAACAAGTGTTATTTTTCTTTCTTTCTTCTAGTAATCTGCTCTAGAGTCTATTTAATGACTGAACAAAATCGTGAAGCTGCTGCTCACTAATATGAATGGGTTAAAGATATATCTGTACAGCACAACAGCTGTAGGGCTGAGAAATGGCACAGAAGCCTCATATTGGTCCTCTCCACAGGGAATGAATTTTAACTTCGTGAGTTCAACTCTCCAAGAACTGGTCTCCATGAGGAATACAAGAAACACCTTAACAGGTTAGCCAGTAGTCTATCTAATTTAGTGTCCCATTTCTCAAGGCTTAGAGAAGAAAAAATAATACTGGTTTATGAAGCTAGTGAAGAAAGGGTAGATATTGTTTGTGGGGGAAGGGAGGAACAGTGTGACTGCTGATCCTGAGGGTTGGGTGATTTGGATGGCAAGGAGCAAACCTGCATTCCTAACACTGCTCTTTGGATGACAATAGTTGGTTTGGATAAGGGTCTCCCTCACCTTCCCGCTTTTACCTCCCTGATTCCACATCAGGAAGCTTTTCATGAAGAGAAAATGCAAACAAACCTTATATAAATATTTCCGAATTTTTAACAAATTTCTTTTTCACAAGCAAACTTCTGGTAGTCGCTATTAACACTTCTAATAACTTTTATGTCTTTGCTAGAAATGAATTTGTGTAGTGTCTTTCAAAGTTTTCTCAGGTGTTTCCACCTTCCCCACAGAAACCACAGAGGGCCTTGCTGATGTTAACATGAAGAAAATTTTCTTAGGTTTTCTGTAGCTGTTGGTCTTAATAACATGTTGTGTCAAAGAATCACAGAGGTTGTAACAGCTTAGAGATCACAGCTTAGAAAGCAAACAGTGATATTCAGGAAGTGGCTGAAAGCTGATTTTCTTTTTCCCGTAGATACCTGCAGGACTTTGCTGTCCAGTGTTTGTTTTGCTCCTCCTGAAAGGTTTGCTCCTTCTTTTTGCTTTGCAGATTGTGGCTGGTAACTGCCATAGCTGCAATAAGATAATAAGAGTAGGCACTGTATTTTTTGCATCTCTCTGAAGATCTATCTTGACCAGTCTGAGAAAGGAACCAATAAAACCAATTCTCTCAAGAGCCTGGGCTCATTATCCCACATGACTGCTGTGTTCACCATGCTTTCCAGTTTTTCTGATATTTCAGCTTATGAATTAGAAGTGAGGCATAATTTCTGAGTGATGCATCAACAGCTCTCTCTTCCCTTTTTTTTTTTATTAAAATGTTTATCAGGTGTCCTCAATTACAGAGGCATTAACTGACTTATCATTTTATCTGTGTGTAATACTGATGCTATTTATTATTTTTTAATTGTGCCAGAGGGGAGGTTTATTAAACTTGCAGATGTTACCAGCTCAGGGGAACCTGAGCAGGATATCAAGGATGATTGGATATATGGCTTTGTTATAGGTATGTAGCACTATTCCAAATGCATGGCTCTAATAAACAGAGACAAGAGAAAAGTACTGGGCTTACACAGGAATCATCAAGTGCCTAAACCTGGGATGGAAAACAGCTGTCTAGGTAGAAATAAAATGGGAAGGGAAATTGGGCTGGTGCTCCAGAGAGGTTTTTCTTGGTGGCAGCAATATCAGGAGTTTCAACCCTCAAGCTGACCTCCTGCTATCTCACAGCCGTGGATCTGTTTCAAAACTACCCTGTTGTTTTTCTCCATTCATTTTCAGGTGGATCAGCAGCTTGGCTGACAGATATTGAGTTGCTGGAGGCATCAGCAGGGCCACAGCAGGGATATGGCTCCAGTCGCTGGGATCAGACGTTTTGACAAAAATGTCACCCTGGGTAAGTTTAAAATAATGGTGAAGCTGCAGGTTTTCCCTGCTGGTGGCAGATGGAGTAAGAAATTCTAACTATGGAAACGAAAACTTAGCTCAGCTGCTACAAAGAGCTTTTCCTTGACCATGGGATGTTGGAGCAGCATGGCTGGGGATGCTGCAAGAGACCCTGTGTGTGGGTCTGTAAAAGGCTCAGGTAGACACGTGTGTTGGGAAACACCACGAAGGATTTTTCTGCCTGCAAGCAGGGAAACAGATTTCACTGATCTCTGGGGATCACTGCCAGCCCTGAGTCATGGGCCTTAATTATTTGTAGTGCAAAATGAGTAAAATTAAAGGTTTCTCTTAAGGTAAGAGGACTGAATTTTGAGGAGAGTACCCTTTTATTGCTCATTGTGTCAGTATAGGCAACTGGAGTAGCTTTCTTGTGTTTGATCAGTATGGGGGAGAGGAAGAGAGGGAGAACATTAATCATATCAAATTTCTCTCTCAGCATTTTGACAACAAGATGGCATTTAGAAAGAACTTGGGTCACACAATATATATCTGTCTGTCATTAAAAGAACCACTTCCCAAGCACTTTTATTAAGCATTGAGTTTGCTACAAAAAAGTGTCAGTGTGACCCCACCTACGGCATTAATCCAACAAAGATATTCTTGATGGTTATCTTTATCTTGGTATTTCCCACTAGAAGATGCCAGTTTTGAATGAATATCCTTGTCTATTTCAATAGAAATTGAAGGACTGCTTTTTAGATTTTTAGATTTTTCTTTTTTCATTTTTTTTCTCCTTTTTATGATCACGGTGCTGGTTTGTACAGGGTTATGTTTAACTGTTCATTTTAATGTCTGGGATGACTGGTGAATGTTGATAGAGAAAAAAATGGAGAAATTTGCAGCCACTGACTCTCCAGAACATTTGCTACATACCCAGTCTCTATTCTCATTTAATTATCGCAACAATTTATCATAAAAGTTATTAATTGAAAATGTTAATCCTTACTGAGAAGACTTCTTAATCTTTGAAGCTGAGTGTTTTCATTTTGAGACTGTGCTGGAGTTTTCCTGTCCTCCTTGCTCTGCATCTTCATTTTTTAAAGCTCTGAAGTGACCTAAAATTGCCTCTCCTTTTTGTGTTGTCATTTGAATAAAGAACCAAGGGAGCTGCAGGGCAGGAGTAAGGGCTCTTGGAGTGTACATGCCACTGTGCTTTCCTTCTTCATATTCACCACAGATGTGCCTTCCTCAGCTTCTGAAATTAGCAGTTCTGCCCAACATTCCTTCCTGATAGGCCCACAGCACCCAGATCTTTAGTGCTGCTAGAAGTCCTGCTCTTAGCAGGAATGATTTGCTTGGATAACTGCTTGGATTCCGTGGAGACTGATGCCTGGCTGGAATAGAGAGGCAAAATTATGCTGCAAAGAGCCCTGCAGGACTGTTTATTCCCTTTTCAGACAGAATTGATAATTACTGCTCCTGGTGCTATAGCATATCACTCCTTTTAATTTGTCCAATAAACCACACATTGCCTTTAATTTCTTTTCCCATTCTTTTTGCTAATGAATGGACAAATTTATTTTCTTTAGGTCACACTGGTATTAATTCATGAATTCTTGTCTGTGCACCACCGAAAACCAGTTGAACTGATGATATTCAGCACAGATCAGGCTCAGGTATTTTAAGCAGTTTCTGATAGAATTTGGGGAGTAGACAAACTCCATCAGGAGGAGATTATTGCTATGAAAATCCAGAGAGGCTGCAGTGTCCTGCATAATAGTCATAGCAGCTCCTTGCAAAGACGAAAGGATGGCAAATAGATCCCTCAATCTATGAATTTTAAAATGCAATATGAAGCATAAAACAATATATATCCACGAAAACTGCAATGTATCTGTGCTTTGTTGTCTTAACTCATGAAAAGACAGCAGTATTAGATCACATAGAGATGAAACTATTTTAGAATTTTTTTCTCTGGAATCTGAGACCAAGAGGCAAGTGTTCTTTAATGACAGCAGTCCATGTAAATTCATTACATTCACTTAATAAATAAGGTGAGAAAACATATCTATATGCTTATTGCAGTTTTATAAATGCCAGATTCCAGTAAAACTGGGTGCTTTGATGATACCCTGATATAAATGTAGGACTCTGCTTTGCTGGTGAATCTTTTGAGAATATTGGTAGAAAGTGACTGTAAAAATTTCTTGAGGAGAGGACAGAATTAAAGGTTGCAAAAATTTGGGGAATGGGTATTTTTTTTGGCTGAGAATGGAGATACTGTGATAGAGAGTTGGTTTTCTTTTCTGTTGAAGAAATTTCACCTTGCATGCAAACCAGAACATCAGATATCTCTGTAACTGAATGTTTGCAGCATTTACCTGGAACACAGGACCCTCTTCCAATAAGAGCTGTGCTTGGAGCCTGCATATTCCAGACTTGAACTTAGCAGTCTTTCCTGGGGAAAAACAAAAATCAAAGGGAGCTGCTTTCTTTTTTTTCCTAGCGATGAGGAGAATATCTAAACACCCTTTTATTGGTGTGCAATAATTAAGTAGAAGTTTTATTTCCTGAGACGCTCTATTAAATAGAAAAGCAAAAATAAATGATAACTAACCAGGCTATTCTAATACCCTCTCTATAGCAACAGACATACCTTATATTGAAGCAAGTAAGAAAATGAATGTTTCTGCTTTTGAGAGCAGATTTTTACCCTGGAAGCTCAGAGGTGAACAGGTACCTGGGGTGCCCCTAACAAAAACTGCATTTCCAGTAGCTTTTTGTACTAATCAACAAGATATTCTCTTTTTTATGTGTCTGGAAGAGAGAGAAAAATGAATCCCGGCATGATGGGGATCCGAGATCCCCAGGAAAGGAGGAGCAAAGCAGCACCAAAGGGCTGGGACTGCTGCACCTATGGTGGCAGCCAGAGCAAGGGAGGACGATTTGTTTGTTTAGGCACAGGCTACGAATTTACCTCTGCCACTTTGATTTAAAGAAAATAAACTGTGCTTCTGCCCACAACTACATAATTACATTGTACTCTAATATCTCTCGACTTCAAAATGACAGCTAAAGCAGATTAAAGCTGTTTACAGCCTATGGGAAGTAGTATGGTGCCTGCTGGCAATATTTCTTTCTCGCTCAGAAACCAAAGTCCGGTCATAAATCTATATTCTTCTTCAAGGAGGAAGGCTGTGATTAAAGGATTCCTCCTACAGCTGTGGCTTGGTGATAAGAGCTTTATGTTCAGACCCTCCTAAGCGACAAAAAGGAAAAAAAAAATCATTTTTCATTAAGTTAGCTACTCTAATTTGGATGGGAGGGGGAGAAGCAGACAAGTAGTTTGGTCAAAGACTTGCTGTAGATTTGGTAGGAGCATTGTATACAGTATTTCTAAGCAGCAGCTGGGATTTGAGAGATAGACTACAACCCCCATACCACCTCATCTGTGTCCCTGCACTGTGATAGTTTTCTCTGCAACATGGATATTGTGAATTTAAAGGAGTTTCTATTTTGAACATTTGTTAGCTGTTCTAGCCCTATGCCTGAAAAGCAGGCTTACCCACCTGAAAAACTGCAGGAACTTGGGACTTGTTCTGCAAACCAAACATCCATATGGAAGGAGAATGAATGAGAAAAAAGAAAGAAAGAAAGAGAGAGAAAGAAAGAGAGAGAAAGAGAGAGAGAAAGAGAGAGAGAAAGAGAGAAAGAGAGAAAGAAAGAGAGAAAGAGAGAAAGAAAGAGAGAAAGAAAGAAAGAGAAGAGAGAAAGAAAGAAAGAGAGAGAGAGAAAGAAAGAGAGAAAGAAAGAAAGAGAAGAGAGAAAGAAAGAGTGAGAAAGAAAGAGAAAAAAGAGAGAGAAAGAAAGAGAAAAAAGAAAGAGAGAAAGAAAGAGAAAAAAGAAAGAAAGAGAGAAAGAAAGAAAGAGAGAAAGAGAGAGAAAGAAAGAAAGAAAGAGAAAAGAGAAAGAGAGAAAGAAAGAGAAAAAAGAATGAGAGAGAGAAAGAAAGAAAGAGGAAAGAGAAAGAGAGAAAGAAAGAGAAAAAAGAAAGAATGAGAGAGAGAAAGAGAGAAAGAAAGAAAGAGAAAAGAGAAAGAGGGAAAGAAAGAAAGAGAAAAGAGAGAAAGAAAGAGAAAAAAGAAAGAAAGAGAGAGAGAAAGAGAGAAAGAAAGAAAGAGGAAAGAGAGAAAGAAAGCTGAAAACTCAGAACTGCTGCTGTGCTTTTGTCTTCAGCTGAGGCCTTCATGGAGACCACAGGAGGGACTCTCAGGGAGCCAGCTGAGAGGACTTTGAACAAAGATTTGAAGTGTTCAGAGCCATGCCGGACGTCGTTTGGTCAGGCAGATCTTAAATGCTTTTGTTAGGACTTTACCACTGGAAAAATAACACGAGTGCTGAAAGCACTGAAACAAAGCCCAGCAACCCAGAAAGGAACAATTCCGATGCATATTCTGCAGGGTTTGAACGTTTCTGATGACAGAGCACAGCTTGATTATAGTAGGGAGGCTAATTAAATTATACACCAAAATAATTGTGGGAATAATATGATGCCTGGTAGAAGAAACAGGAACAAACTCTAATCCCTCAGTAACTCAAGACATGAGTTATCTCACTGTGGCATATGCCCCCAGTTATGCTTTTCAACTCAGCAGTGACAAAGGGTGCAGCCACAGATCCAGTGGCATGTTTTTATGTTTTCTTAATTTTTAAATTAGAATATATTTGTATTAGAATCTTTTGCTAGTACTAAGTTTTCTGTGTTTAATTTGCATAATAGTGCTGTGCAAAATGGGATGAGGGTTAATCAAAGGATTTTATCACTCTTTTTAATTATATTCATTATGCTGGAATAAGATGTAAATTTTAATTTCACCTTGTTAGCTAAGATTTTTCACCAAAAGTTTGGATTTGCAAATCATCTGGCATTTTTAATAGGAGCAGATGCTAGTGATTTTGAAGACCCTAAATGCCTCAAGTATTGTAGACATTATTCATTTGATTGATATGCAATTTAATACAATTTAGCAATTATTAGTTCCATTTAGCATTGGTGTGGATATTCAGAGGGGCAGCCTATAATCAAGAAGAGCAATGCAAGAAAAAAGAAGGTTGTTTTTCCCCTCTAGATCTGCTCCTGAATAGATGTTCCTTTTAAACTCGCTACAGTAAACACTCTTTCCTTCTCCCCATCAAATTTTTAGTCACAGCTATCACCTGGAAGGTTATTTTCCAAAGGCATATGGTTATCTCACTTTCAGAGAGGCAAGCAGTAAACTCTGTCTTAGCCTGCAGACATTTACCAACAGTGTTTTATATGTTACGTTTATAACTCTTCCAATCGCAGGGAAGCCAGCTGAAAAACATACCTGCTAATGGAAAAGGACTATTAAAGCACTGCTGTGCACTCACCTTGCACTAAGCCAGCTGCACAGAGCCCCACCATAAATCACACTTAAATGATTACATTCCACGGGAATCACTGCCCAAAGAGCAGGGTTCAGCCAGCAGGGAGCCTGTGCCATCGGGGTGAGAGATCCATTCATCTGCAGTGTGTTCCTTGGGTTAAACAAAGGCAAAAGGCCTTTTGGATATGCTGAGCTGGCTGGTTTCTTTCTGGAACAGGAACGAGGTCACTGTTTTCTGTGGCTTCCTGCAGCCAGAGGGTGATTCATGGAGCAAGGACAAGCTGGGCCTCCCAGCCAGGGATAAACCTGAAGGGAGAGGGTGGTGGCAGCTAGAATGGCCTAGGTCCCTCTTAAATTAATCAAAACTTTGTGTGGTGCACAGCCCACCCTAGCAGGGTGGTCTTGTAGCAGCTGCAAAGAAAAGGAGAGTGTCAGAGCTTCAACCATTGCTTTATGCTGGAGTAAAGAGTGTAGCTTGGGCTGTGCTGTGAAGAAAGTAGAGGGACAGTGAGGAATGAATGCCTAATCCAGGGCTGTTGAGGATGTGCAGTGGTAACAGGGAATGTGAAATGCAGGTGAGCAGAGAGACTTCTTGGGCTGTGAAATGTCAGCTCAGTTGAGTAAAGCTGGAGGAGGGCAGGAGGGGATGTCACCCCACTCACATTTTCTACCTGAGAAGGACTTGCCTGTACCTGAAGTTGGAGGTAAAGCAGACAGCAGTTCCTGACACCAGAAAATCTGCAATCATTAACAGATGAAACAGTTTGCTAAACAAAACCACTGTTTTTCCTTCACTAACACAGTTCTTCATAATCTTTTCAAATTGTAAATAAGTGTTTAATAACTGTCTGCTTAATGCTTCGATGGAATTGATCTGAATCCACACAGGGCTTGATTTAGGCACAGGCAGATATTTCATCTGCTTTAGTATTCTTCAGCCAGATTCAGGAAGATAGATGCCTGCTCCTCAGAAGTTCATTTTTTTACATAGAAACCCTGATTTCTACCCTGCTCCCCTGGGATGCAGCCCCTGAGACTAAAGGCTTTCTGATACACCAGGATTTGCAGAAGCACAGAGGCAGAGATGGGCTGCAGGAGGAAATCAGGATTCCCCTACTCCCTCACACACATGAGAGGAATAAGTCAAAGGACTTCAATGTGGAATGAGAAAGCTTAGTGGAGGTATGTGAAGATTTTGGGTTCAAGGAGCCAAATTCTCCTAGGAAGCCTTAAGGACCCTGGAGTGTGAGGGTCCCAGGGCACTGAACTCCCAAAGCAAGCCATGCTGCACCTCACTCTCCTTTGCTCCTGCTGGCAAACNTTTTTTTTCTTTTTTCTTTTTGGTAGGCAGTTTACCCTGTCACAACGAAAGCAATGATTGGTACGCTGACCTGGCAATGTCAAAAAATAGAGGAAATAATGGAATTGTTTAAAAGATGTTGAAGCCAAAGGCCAAATGTAGAATGGATAGGTGAAATTTTGGGGTTTAAGTATGAGCAGGTACTTTTTGGCATTATGTTTCAATAAAGCATTTAAAGATAGTCATGAATCACAGTAAGTAATTTTATGCTGAATGATTGCAAAGCATAGAAATGTTCCCTCTCTCTCTTTTAAGTGTAAAAATTTCTTTCTCTAAAGGCCATATATTCCTTTCATTCCCGAAATGCAGCTTCTATTGATGCCAGTTTATGGTTCTGAAACTTTGGCTGAAGATTAAGAAGGAAGGCATAAGAGAGACCTTTATGGGTTTTTGTCTTTTAACAATTTGAATCAAATACTTTCCCAAGAAAATGTGTTTTACATGTATTTTAAATTCCTTTTTCCACAGTAATGTCTCTTTTTCTAAGAAGCTTGCATTTTGAAAATGTTGTGACATATTACATTAATTGAATATACGGCCTCAGAAACTAGGAGAACCTTTTCAATTGCACTGAATGCATCTGAGCAGGCTGGAGGCTCAATGCATAATTTCCAACAGAAAAAGGGAAAAAAACCCCACCATTTCTCATTAAAAGCCAGATCAGTAACACAAGAAAGCAGCAGTATCACTATCTTTTATCCATTAAATGAACTCCTGTCATTGCAATTCCAAGAGTTTTTGAAAGAGAAATCTCAAGCTGGCAGGCTATTCCAGTTTGCAGCACAGCTCTTGATGCCCCCTAATTATAGATCTTCTTCATACAGTTATTATTTTGGAGCACAACTATGACATTAAGACAGTCACATGAAAACACAAACCTTCATTAAATAATTATGTATCCATGTTCCTCTTTGTAGGCATTTCTCACAGATTTTCATTTGGAGACACCTCTGCAGCCGTGTTTTTTCAGCTGACCACATTTTCTGTCCCCGTATGAGACTGCTCTTTCCATGCAGAATACACACCTCAGTTGCACTTGCAAGGCTCCTCAGTGGAGTGACCACAGAGAACTCCCTCACAAAATCACTTTTTAGGACAGTCAGGCTCAGATGTTTTTCTCACCCAGTTTCCCATGAGCAGCTGAATTTTGGGCTGACAGGTCACAGCAGCCTGGTGGGGTGGTCCCATTCCTATCCTGACTGGCTCTTCCACTGCTTCCCTTGTGCTGGCTCTCACCTCCTGCCCCTCTGTGACCTCAGGGACAGCCCAATATCAAAAATATCCAACCTCAGTAACAATGCAGAAACGTGTGTGGGTATTTTACTGATTTGGCTGGTGGCCTGCAGAGGATCCTATGGAGCTTGGAGAGGGGATGGGAAGAGGAGCAGGGCTGCAGGAAGGCAGCTGTGACACTCACCTATCCCCCTGTGAGGCTGGCAAGCAAAATTCTGAATTGTGCTTCAAAGGATGGGCGTGATAAATGATATCTCAGCAATGTAGTTATATTTTAAGCAGTCTTATCTAAATGAAAAATAACCTCCAGCCTGCAAGAGCTTGGTAAGAGGAGTTTCAGTGTTGGGTATGAGCCTGGCAATGAATGAGCTGTTTAGAACCTTATTGACAGCATTTGCATAGACACGGTGTCTGTGAGATTGCAGTTTATCACTCGCTGTGTGCATGTCATTTTTTCTTTTAGATCTGTGACAAAGTAAAATTATGAAGTGATAAGTTTTGAAAGCTTGTATTAATGACGGGTTGTGCGAATTCATCATTGTACAGAAGGGCCTCCTTAAATATTGAGAATGCAGGAAACTAAAGAGCATTTTTGTAGGTCCCTTCTCCCAGTTCCATCACCTAGTGACGTTTAAATTGCCCAAACCCCTCTAGTACCCTAGTAAGGTTTTCCTGCATGAAATGTCATTATTGTACACGGTGCAGCCCCCATTTTATCACTTGAAGTATTTGGTTCCTTTACCCTGGTATTAGTCAGCTGCTAGAAAAGTCGCAGAAACTTATTTTTTTTAGTGCCTAAACACTATTATTTTTCACCTCATTTTTTGTGGTGGAGCAGCGTCACCATCAGCAGATTTTAGTAGACATATCAGAGGACTTTTATCAGGGAAGCTTAAGAAATGAGAGAAGAAAAGGGAAAATAACGATGAGAAAATAAATCTGAGTTTGTCTCACTGTAATATATTTTGTTGGTAAAAGGCCATGTTCTTTAGCACTCCCAGAGTCTAAATTCTGAAAACTTGGGAGGATGAACTCCAGTCAAAAGCTGCTGTTGGCACTGTTGTGGATTTGGCACAAGGTCCCTGGGATACACTTTGTATTAGTGGCTTTCATTTGACTCCTATGCTTATAAAATGCTTATAATCACAACAGGAAAGATGTTATCCCATATGAGTAAAAATTGTTATTACTTCCATTTTCTAGAACCTGTGGTTGTGTTAGTGCAAATTTTCTAACCCTCAGCAAAACAGATTTTCCCTGGTAGTGAAAAAAGCTCTGGATTCAGGCATGGCAGGACGTGTGCACTTGGAGCACCTAGTCCTTCTCAGATTGCTTCACTTGGCAGAAAAGTCTGTGCCAAAGGGTGGATGGCTTTTCCAACATCTATTGAAATGATTTGAATTAAAAAGATAATTTCTAGCGTTTAACAATATACAATCATAACCTAATTATTTATAATTCCCTTTTTATATTTATGATACTATATTAATAATGAAGAACTCATTTAGCATTAATATGGATGTTCTAACTGGTATTTCCTCTGTAATTTATTGCTCGTTAATGTATCATTATTAGAAAGTATTTCCCTCTAATGTTTTAGTGTTGGTATAAAACTCAGGATACGGATAAGTTGAGATAAGAATTTACCTTTGCAGCTAGCTAAAGACAGAGTGAAGGTTATTTTCATAGACTGATTTTTCAATTTGAAAGGGGATAAGTGAAGAGCAAAATCTAATACTTCTCACATGCACCTGACACTGCTGGTAAAGATACAAAAGGAGCAAACCCGAATATTGACCCTGGAATGAATCAGTGCTGTGGAACACACAAAAGAGTGTAGCAATTAAATTTGCATTACGGTCGAAGGAGAACGTACGGCTGACACCACGAATGGTTCCAAGCATCAGCACTTTATTGTTCTTCCCTACAACCTTTCATACCATTCATCTTAGTGCATTCCAGCTGTGTGCCCTCTGTCCCCTCCTGTGGCTGGTCAGTACCCCTCAGCATTCCCTTCTCCACCTTAGTACAGTTCACGTGTCCTGTGCAGCTGTAGCTCACTGGGGACGAGGCTTGGTCGCAGCCCCATTCCCAGTCACCACAAACTGTGTGCCTACAACAGTTTATATAAAATAGCTCATAATGCCAATGAAAGTTATTGAATTTAAAATTCTATTTATTTCCTCAGAAGTTTAACCTAATATAATTCCATATTTTCTGCAATTTCGCTAATTTATCTCACCTTGATATCCTCTTCCTTCCAGTGGCATCATCTTTGTCACCTTTGTGAAGGACTGAAAGGAAGTCTTAATTTATTTTTCAGTTCCGTTGTGGCCATATGCGTGTTCCAACAGACTACAATAGACCTGTGTTTTAGAAGATTAACTGAAATACAGAAATGAGTATTACTTTTTTCCTGTATTCAACTTGTTGTTCTGATATTGCTGCAGTTTTCCAAGCCAAATTCTCTACTGTTAAGCCCTGGCTGAGTGGCTGTGTGAGAGCAAGTTAAATCCTTCCACCTTTAATGGTATTATTTCAGACCAGTTTTAAACCTTTCCAGCTGTTTGTAGTGCTCTTTTCACTAAGTGAGGAATCACGGTGCTCTCCTGTCATGAGAACAATGTTGCTGTCCTTGGCATCTCTGCCTGTGAGGGTCAGTAAGAGCTGTGAGCAGCAGTTGCTGCAGAGCCCAGGGTGTTTTATAGGAGCTGTGAAAGTGCTCAGGAATGCCACAGTACAAAGCAGCGACACCTAGGGCAGCCGTGGGAGCCAAAGGCAGCCTCAGGTGCTCCCCACGGGGACAGGTGCTGTGAAATCTGAAGGGCCAACACGTGATCACAGTGTGTGGTACAAATCCATCACTAATATCCCCAGGAATAGCTCATGCCTGTCTTTTCAAGCAGCGCCAGGAGCACTCTGAGTTTGCCAGGTTGAAGGGTGCAGTTTGTCCTGGTGGCACGGCAGGATCCTGGTGCCAGGGCTGTTCTCCACACTGCCATGGAGGTGGATAGTCCAACATTCCCTGTGTCCCTCCCACAGCCTTGAGCAGCGGATATTCAGGACCGTGCAGCAGGAGAGGGACCTTCAGGCTGCTTTTGGACCCCTGTGGTTGTCTGGACGTTATCCATGCTGTTGACTCTTTGGGTTATCTGGATGTAACAGCTAAGCTTCATCCTAATAATATGAGTTGTAAGGGATTTGTCAAGCTTTAACCATGCATTTGTTAGCATGCTACAGGGATGAGATAGAGGGACACACATGATCTTGCAATATATTCCCAGCAGAGAAGAGTTTCATGTCCCACTCTAAATGACTTATCAAAATACCTACGTATCACTTATATCTGCATGGAGTTTAGTATGAATGGTTTGTGAGACACTTACGCTTTGTCAACAACCTCTACAAATGCATTTACTTTAAGTGTTGAACATTTCATTATAAAAGGCTGGCAGAACATATCTATAACCTTGATAACTCCATTCACTTTGTTAGTAATGGCTCCTTGAACACTTAAAGCATAACAATAGCCAAAATACATATAAATATTTCATTGCAAATCTATTGTTATTTATTTATAACATGCTCACCAAAATCATTACAGGATATTTATTAAACATTTATAGATTATTTTTGCTACAACTAGTATGTGATATAAATTCATTATTCATCTCACAGCATATCATTGCTGGGCATCCCTTAAATATTAAGTTGTACCAAGAGGATTTGAAGAGATTAATTTTCACCACGTGCAATTGAGATTCAGCTTTGTGTTTATTTTTGTCGAATTACATGAAAGAGGAAATGAGTAAGCAGAAAAACAACCCTCAGTAACCAGAGTGAGGGAATGGTTGCCCTGACCCCCCTGGCCATTTGCCATGCTCTGTCCTTAAGGGTCTGCCAGTGGCTGCACACCAAACTCGTGGGACTGCAAAAGCTTCTTTTCTCACAGATGTTCTGGTGGGTTGGGTGGCATTTTTTCTGGAACTAAGAATTTGGAATGAAGGCTGTTCTCTGTAGACATAGATTTTTGTTGGAATCCAAAGTGCTGGGAAATCTCAAATATTAGGTCTGTAAGCGAAAACTTAGAATTAGAGACAGGGTTTGGCCTGAAGCCTTGGGAAAGGTTCTTCCAAGTTTAGGTGCTAGACGAATGTAGGTTTATAACTTAAAGCAGAGTGTGTTCAGTTGAGGAAAGTTTAGTTTTAGAGCTTAAAAATCATAGACAAAGCAAAAGTAGTTACAAAGGTTAATAAGAAGTTTTAAAATGTAGTTTTAGAAGTTTGTCTGTCAAGAGGTGATTGGTTAAGAAAGTTCACACTGTAATAACATGAATTAGCTTAGCATTGGTTTAATAACATAAATGTCTAGTTGGCACAATTTTATTGGTCCATAAAGCCTTAAATAGTGTGACAAGCAGGAATCTTGTGACTTATTTGCCATACTGGTAACATCTGTAAGAAGGATCCATCCTCTCTCTGCCTCTTTAGAAGATAAGAAAAATAAATTGCACTTTCTCACAAAACTCAGAGGTCTCATTTCTCTGTTTCAAGAAGAAATCCCCACACATGAAACCTAAGGTGTAAAACTGTTATGTGAGAAATCATAAACTCACAGTTTTTATTTGATCTGAATTATTTTTCTGTTAGTTTCCAGTACCCCAAGCTCCTTCACTTCCTTGAAGAGTGAGCAAAGTGCACAAACTCCTGTGCACATGAGCACATGTGGGTGTGTGAATTTTGGCAGAGCAAACAAATTTGGATATGTGGGTTTTTTTCCCAGTGCTTTATCTGATGCCTCCAGCATACAGACAGGAATCAGGAGACTTTTAAAACTGTTCCTGTTTTACAGAGAGGCTGATCTAGGATTTTGATTCAGATGGCATTTGTACAATGGTTCAATAATGCATGTGAATAGTTCTTTTTCCCTGTGTAAAGTTGCTTGAATGTTCAAGTACAAGAGCCCATCTCAGGTTGTTGACAAGATGCTATCAGCATATATCTGCCTATTTTCTGACACAGCTTCCTTCAGCACTTTGCTATTCAATAACTAAATAGATGGGGTAATTTAAACTCTTATCTAGCTTTCAGGAGAGCTGGATTCCCCCAAAACAAGCTCATCATTTTACTGAAATGACCAGGCATATCTGAAAGGCACAGTTTTATACCTGTTAAATTATTCCTTGTTTTTCTTTTAATGCATCTATCCATCTATTCTCAAGTAACAGTTCTTCATTAATAATGTCTTTGTGCTACAAGTTATTTCTCCTTTTTTGTTCTAAATTATTACCCATTTAATTAATTTTCCTCTAATATAAAGGGAGGATAGAGTTGAGTGTTTTTGCAAATGAGGGTGTGTAAGTAAAGAGCTAGGATAATATCTCAAACACATTTTCTCCTGGTCTCCTGGTGTTTGCAGAACATTTGATTTGTTGCTAATACTGCTAGGTACAACACCACTTTATTTCTTTAGAGGAAGATGTTAAAGTACCCATGAAGTGATAGAAGTACCTGCTTTTATTCGGTACTCAGAGTCTCCATTTCAAACTCATGTAAATATGTTGCAGACTTGCCCTGTTGTGTCACTGTCACACCCCTGCAGCACCCAAACCTCATGGACAGATGGAGAACGGGGTGTGTGGGGCAGGGTCCCCATGACACCTGACCCTGACCCATGTGGGCCTGCATTATGTGTTTGCCTTCTCAGTAATGTTTATTTTGCCGTTCTGGAATTATTTTGCATTGCCCAGTGGCAGAATGAGAAAACCTGTTTCCACCGAGGAGGGAAATTCAGTAAACACATGGCTGCACAATTTTTTGCTTTCTCTGCAGACCTACAGAAACTCTGCAGAAATGTTGGCAGAATGTGCAGTGCCTCATCTGTGTCCGAGGCACTGCTACCTCCCCTCAGTGCAAGGACAGGCCAGTGTCACTTGAAAAAGCTACTTCTCCATACCCTCCTTCGCTGATCTACATCTGGATCCTGGGGATCTTGGGAAGGCACTTTTGTCACTGTATATTATTTTGAAGCTGTTTTGCTTTGGAGGGGATATTTGTTTCAAAATTCTTCTCACATACTGTTTTCTTAAGCATGTAACAGAAGCAACACTTTGTAAGAAATCTTTGATTTGGCTTTCAGCATTTCAAGCGTCTGTTTCAGTGTTTGTATTTCGGCCATGAGATTCAATATAAATCTAATAACACCGCCTGGCAATTTGTTGCAAAAATCTATTGGTACAATGATCACTTTTAACAAGTGCTTTTTCTTCAAAAATCAGTGAATGCTGTTAGATTTTTATTTTTTTTGTGGCATTTTCAGATGCTCATTAGTGTCTTCCTCAGGGGTCTAAGACGGTCATTATTAAAGAATGAGTTCTCAGGAGAAAAAGGCTCTGCTGCCAGAAGCCAAAAAGTGACAGGAGTTCAGCAGTTGCTAGGTGAGTCACTTATTGAGGTGCTGCATGGATAAATTAGCTTTCAAAGTGTTAAGTTGAACATGTAAAGAACACAAGATGTCATGTGGCATATTCTCCAGAGGTTAAATTTAGGTTCTGCTGCCAATTTTAAAAGGAAGGAAATGTCAGCTAGTGTAGAGCTGGGGTGGAGGGTTTGTTGCTTGTGCAAATTCCACTGACATTGACATTAACTGACTCTGGAAGATAAACTATGGATCTGCTCTAGCTGTCCATGATTTCGTTTGTATTGCTTGTTAGTTCTCCAGTTTGTTCCAGCACAATACCAATTTGCTTCAGTTGACTTGACAAGCTTTTGTTTTGTGCCTCTTATTTCTCTGGAGATAATTTATAATCCCAGCTCCATCCCTTCTGTGATTGCACAAACAGACAGGTATTATTTGTGCTGTTTGTCAGCACTGGGAAATGACATAATATTGAAGCAGTAAGTGTACAAACCTAGATTTTAGCAATGTGAGATTTACATGTGAGTGTCTATGATATAATGAAAATGTTAAACCTCAGAAGAGTCACAGATATTTTATTTTTGAAGAGATTTTCTTCAAAATGAACACAGAGATTTTTTTTTTTAAATCTCCTTTTTAACTTAAAATTTTGCAATTTTTTTTATCTAAACATAAGGCATCTGTAGGTTTTATTTAGATATAAGATTCTTTGGAAACTCCTTTGTAGACTACACAGATATTTTCCTATAATGGTGACAACTAAACCTCTTAGTGTTGTTTTGAACTCACTTGAACCTGCTGCTTGATCCCTTTCCTTTCTGGGCTTTGTCCAGCTCCCACCTTAGTCGGTGGGAGATGTCACATTTATTTAATTAGGAACTGGACCATGCCTTGCCACTCCCACCAATTGCTGTTTTAATTGAAAGCATCCCTAGAGCTGCTTCCATCAACAGTGTTCATTTCTGTGGTGTTCTCAGGAACAAATCATTCCAGTTATTTAATTAAGGCAATACTGAAATAAAACTCCCTTTAGGAGTGGCTGGGGGCCTCTTGTGCTGAGCCCTGTGCTGGCATTCACAGTGACACGGAGTGAAAGGCTTGCTGTGCTCCCTGTGGCACTGTCACCAAACCAGCCCATGCTTATGTGCAGATGTGTGAATATTTTCTGTATTTTTTCATGGGTTTTAACCCTTTTGCTCTGGCTTTCATGACTCTTAAGAGATCTGGCCTGTCTCGAGCCCTAAAATCCCATATTCCTCACATCTGAGCTTGTGTTTTCCCTGGACACAATAGAGCATCAGTGGTGTCTGAGTAAGTTTTATTAAAATGCAACACTCCTGTACAGCAGTATCTGGATGCAGCTGCCTCTTCCCCTCAGTCTGAACCCCACCAAATACAATTTGAATGTTGCTTTTCATCCTCGTAGGTAATCACAGACCCAAGGCTGCAACCCAGCAAGTGGCAAGGGAGAAAAACCTATTCCAAACTCCACAGAGGTCACCTTTTTGATAAAAGCACAAAACAGCTAATTAAATTAATGTAATAATTGTACCTAGCCAATTACCTATTTCCTACCTGTACTGTGGTCTTAATGAGCTGAGCTAATGAACTATAATGTAATTAATACCTGGGGAGGGAGGGGGAGGAATAAAGGAAATGGTAGTTTTCATATATGCCAGCCTCTTTGGTAATGGCAGGGGGGAAAAAAGTTCAAGATTGTTGAAAGGAAAATGTTTAGTGAGGGAGAGAGGTTTCAGACTTGAGTCCTCCTGAGGCCCTGCCTGGAATTCTGCACCTGAAAAATTTCCCTGTCATTACAGAAATACTTAAAAGAATACTCATTAATATATTCCTGAGACCATTCTTATAACATCTGTGAAGGAGAAGGATGATTTAAATGAAACTGCAGATCTAAGGTGTCCTTGAGGAATATCCTGTCCTAATGAGTATCTTGCAGAAACCTCATCGACATTTCTGGTGTATCACAAGGGCTGTTTGGTGTTGTCTGATTTTGCCACTGGGTTTGTGGCACGTTTGGCCACATCCTGGCCAGCACCCTGTGGGAGCAGTGGGGGTTCTTGGCAAACACGGAGCTGCTCCAAGGCTCTGGTTTTTGTATCCACTGGGGTACAATGACACAGGTTCCTGAACTTGGTGAGGGAGCCTTCAAATGGAGACTGCTGTAGTAAAGTACTAAAAGGCATAGGGAGAAAGTAAAGCAAAGCTGAGACTCCATCTGTGAAAATTCAGAATTGTTTTCTCTGAATTAAGTTATGCGGAAGCTATTAGGGAGACAGTACAATAGATTCATTAACTGTACCATCCCAGAGCTGCTCGAAAGCAATTCACATTTCAACTTTAGTATCTTAAAATCCAGCACTGGCTTTAATTATTAATAGGCTTCATGCTATTATCATTTGCTTGCACATATACATTAATCATTACATGGATTTGCTAATTTTTTGTTTTGCTCAAAAAATAAATAAATAAACTGTGACAAGATGCTCAGAACCCTCAAGAGAATATGTTCCCCTCTGATGGGCAAGTAACATCTGCGGGCATTTCTCTGGCTTAATAGCGTGTCTGTCAGAAACTTGGTGATTCAGAAAATTTACTAGCACTCACCTAATGATTAATTAGCCTTCTCTGTAAGGAATGGGGTCTCTTCATTATGCACATTGTCACTAACAGTTTCATCTGTTTGCTGTAACACGTATGCTGGAGACTTAATAAGTGGAATTCCAGTAACACAGCCTGGCACTGCGGTCTCGAGTCCAGTCTGTTTAGGACACAGTGTGGCAAAATAAATATATAGGGATGGGTACGATGGAATGCCCAAAAATAGAACTTTAATGATGTAAAATAACAAACACAGGGACCACATGGTCCGAGGGACAGCCTCCAAAGGCATGGGGGTGTGGCTAATTAACAATATATAAGGGCAGGGGTTCAGTCTGGAGCCAGGACAGGGACATGACCTTCTATGTCAAAGGTCCCAAACCAACAGAGAACCAGAACCAGCAACATGGCCTATTCTGGAATGGTCCCATTAACATCCTTTCAGTGTCTCACCTGGTCTCAGGTTTATGGTTTCTGTATAAGCTACCTGGGCTAAGCTGTTATCCATCACAGATTATTCAGTTGCCACATTCCAGTAGTCAAAAAATGAGTTCAGGTTGTTTTTGTGAGCAGAATTGGTGTTGGGCCCTAAATACTAAAGGAAGTGTTCAAGGATTTTAATCAACACAGGTCTGTGTGGTATTCTAGAAAAAGAGTTTTGTGTGAATAACAATACTGTAGGACATTATTTTTAACTAAATTTAGTTGGCTGGAAACCCTTTATATTAAAGACAGAGATAGAAATTATTTTAACAGAAATAATAATTCATTTATTAGTAACATGGACTATCTGAAAATATTTTTTTAAAGACCATCTTATTTGTAAGACATGTTAAACATTCCACTTGGCAAACCCTAGGCATAGTCTTGTGTTTCATACGGCCTTCAGCTGTGAGTATGAGGTCTTTAATGTGCTGAAGGAAAAGGTCAAACTGACACTTCAGGATTTAAACCAAAATAATTTATCATCTGCACACAGATAAGGCAAAGATTTTTTCTTGGGGAGAATATATCCAAATCTGGCACATTTCTTATGAAAATCTATGCTTTTTTAATTATCACCCTGGTTTGAACTCTGAGCAACTCACTCACAGCACCTGTGTCTGAGGAGCTCTGTTAAGGTTGAGTGTTCACACCTGAGGCAGGTCCCCAACACAGCGCCTGCTCCTCAGCTGCTGGGGAGCAGGTATAATCCAGGTATAATCCCTGGCTGCAAATTGGCAAGAGAATTGCTCTGTGATTTAACAAGTGGCAGCAGCTGAGCCCCCTCAGGCCAGAGCAGCGGTGATTGTGGCTGTCCCACCTTCCATCCTACACATTGTGGCTGTCCCATCTTCCATCCTACACGAGGGCTGTTATCTCCTTGGAGGAGCAGGATGGAGTTGCTGGTTGTTCTGTCTCCTTTTGAGATGCTCTGCTGTGAGAGATGATTATTTGCCAACTTCTCCTTTTTCTCTCACCTTGGAGGGAAGGGAAGTAGCACCAGCTATAGGAAGGAGATGTGTCCAAGGTAAGTTTGGGGTTTTTGGAAGGATATTTTTTATAGAGTTATTATTAGATGATGCAGTGAAGAATTTCTTTTGCTCTGGTGAAAGCTGAAAGGATTTTTATCCACCTTGTGTCTGTGTATGTAGATGGTTGTCCAGCCACGTTTGCTGCTCTTGTCCATGTTCTGGTCACTCGCAGTCATCCCCCATTCCATCATTCCCTTTTGTGCTTCTTGAATCACATTAACCAAGCAAGACAAGGATGTAGTTTAATACCTGTGTCTGTAGCTGGGGTTCAAGGCATGGTCCAGGTTCTGCTGTAAGGGATCAGAACCCAGTGCTGAGGTAGGATTTGAATCAAAAGATGACACTTACTCCATGTGGTCTCTTTGTTTATCCTTTGGGAATTAGTAAAGGTAAGAAGGCTCTAGAAAGCTGTAAAATCAGGCCTCAGAGACAGGAAATAATAGAAAACTTAAAATTAGGCTGCACCTGGAAAGTCTGAAAGTAGACGAGTTACATTAGATATAGCAAGCAAGGACATGCAACAGTAGCTTGAGTCTTAGGCTTGGCGAAGATAGACCTTAAGACTGCAGAAAAATATGCAAAGCAAGAGAGTAGAAGGTTTTAAGCTTAATAACGAAGTATTGTGTATTGTAACTAGAGGGCATATAAACAAGCATTGTGTAGAAATGAGCGAGCATTGTGTGAAGCAGGTGTAACGTGTGCTCTTAATTACTGACTAGAACAACTGTCTGTAAGCTTTGGCTATTGCTATTGGCTAAAAAGTTTATTAAATGATCTGTAACAAAGAAGTCTTTGGCTGTTGTTGGCAAGATCTGAGCTGTTGGCATCTTCCCATTGTCTCAACCATGTAATGAGACCAACACCACAATAAAAACTCGAGATGCTTCTCCCCGCAGACATGTCCCGTTCCTGAAAAGGAAATTCCAGGACATAGCCCATAACTTCACTTTCCTCTGAAAAGCAGAAAAAGAACCACACAACTTCTGTAACAGCTTCCTTAAAGCCAACTAAATTGGCCATGGTGAGACCTTCTCCTTGGGGGAAATAAGGAGGAGGCTTGGGACATGTCCCTCACCCCAGTGATGCTGTAGGCACTGCAGTCCTGCTTTATTGGGGTAGGGAAATGGAGAGGAGGCTTCAGCCTGGCAGAGGACCCAGACTTGCAGGGGAAGCTGAAGTGGTTCAAGAATAGACACATGTAAGGTGTGTTTCACTTTTCTAAATGCAAATGCTCAGTTGACTAGTTTAGGGTTTTTTTCAAAGAATAAGATAACATAATTCTCTGCTGTAAAATTAATATATTCAGGAATTTTTGTGTCAAATAAGTTTTAGTCTTGGAATGAGTTTGTTTGCAGAAGAAATTGGTGTAGGTTGTGGGGCTTCTTGTGGGTTTTTTTCTCTCCATGTATCCAATAGGAAACCAGAAAAATTCCATGTGACTTGCATATCTAATTAAAACTATTCAGCACAGCTTGAATTTACAATTTTGATTTCTTGCAGTAATCTACTTGTGAACAATCTAGAGGCAAGGAGTTATTCATAGAAACTGTTGAGTAAATAATTTTCAGATAATGAAAACATTCAAAAAAGTCAAGATAGTTAATTAGTGAGCAGAAGAAATTAAATTAATTGAATGAATAATTCATAATGAATTATTTGCCCAGCTCTATTTTACATAGTGTGGAAGGTCTGAAGAGGAGCCAGTGTTTGAATTACCTCCAAACAGAAAACCACATCTCTATTTCTGCTGTGTTGAGGTTATTTATTGATGTGTAAAAACAAGCTGGATGAGCCAGTCTATTTAATCATCTTACTCTTTTTGCTCTGTAACATGACTCATGCTGGATTTGAGACCATAGATGCTTTGCTTGCAAACTTGCTTTAGGGAATATGTGTTACAGGGTCCTTTGTTTTGAGTTTGGTTTTTTATAATAAATTTAAATAGTGTGAGAGAAGCATGATTAGACCTGAAAATGCTCTGTAAAAGCTATAAATAAGTATATGCTACTGTAGCAATGGTTGCAGTTGACATATGTCACAGCCTTGGCAAAGTAGTCCTGGGCAATTTCATTTTACTACTGAACAAAGCTGATTCTCTGGTGCAGCTGAATTTGTTTGCTTGGAGATGGAAAGGAGTTTGCTACTGCTTTCTTTGCTTGCTTGGTTTTTGGGATTTTTTTCTATTAAAAAAGGCAAAGCTTTGCTCCTCTCTGGCAGGTAGAGGGGGAACTTTTAATGGCAATTAAATAGTGAAATATTGGAAGCCTAAATTAGTGTTGAAGAGCTGAATCTAGTTCTTCCCTGAGACCCCATGGGCAATGAGTGTTCAGAGATCACCTGTGGGTCCTTCTGCCCTTGTTTTCCCCCCACAGTCCTATGGAGGAGCACAAAATCTACCATAGGATGGTTTGTGTTGGGAGGGACCTTAAAGCCCATATCATTTTGACTCCCCTGTCATGGCAGGGACATATTCCACTACCCCAGGGTGCTCCAAGCCCCATCCAACCTTGGACACTTCCAGGGTTGCAGGGGCAGCCACAGCTGCTCTGTGCACCCTGTGCCAGGGCCTCCCCACCCTCACAGGGAAGAATTTCTTCCTAATGTCTGATCTAAACCTTCCCTTCAGTTTAAAACCATATCCCCTTCACTACATGAGTCCCTCTCCAGCTCTCCCAGAAGGGGCTCTGAGGTCTCCCTGGAGCCTTCTCCTCTCCAGGTGAGCACTCCCAGCTCTACCAGCCTGGCTCCAGAGGGTCTCCAGCCCTTGGAGCATCTCTATGGGCTCCTCAGGACTCACTCCAGCAGCTCCACATCCTGGTGTTGGGGGCCTGGATGCTCCTGGTGGGTCTGAGCAGAGGGAGAATCCCCTCCCTCCCACTGCTGCCCATCATTGTCTGATGCAGGCCAGGACACAGGGGAGTTCTGGGCTGCCAGTGCCTGTGCTGAGCTTCTCATCAACAAACACCTCCGAGTTCTTCTCCTCTGGGCTGCATAACAGCACTGAAAAGGTTTTCAAAGTGATTCCAATTCCTTGCATAGCCACAATGACAAAACCAAACTCTGACTGACTTAATGTCTATGGAGAAGTGGCTAAAGTAATATATAATCAGACAGGAGCCACATCTACTCTGAGTTGTAACTTCTGGTGCTGAGGAAACTTGATATGGAGTGGAATGGCATGGTGCAGCTATGAGATGAGTCTGATGCAGGAATATCCCAGGGAAGTTTGTACTTCTGTTATCATTTCTGTGGAGAAATAGGCATAGATTAAGTGATCTGTTGGCCCATGTTATCTGCAGTAGGAGTGGAAATGACTGAGGGTTTTTTGATGGAAACTCAGGACTCGCAAGTAGAGATAAGATAATTACAAAGCTGGGTAATATTATCCAGCACCACCCAGTATTGTCAGATAGTCCTTTGTTATTCGGTTTTCTCTGTAAACTGAGCAATGCTAAATTACAGCTGTAAATCCCCACTATGTGTAGATATTGATAATATATGCACAGATATAAGGAAAGGAAGAGATTGCAAATTTAGTAAACGATATAAAAAAACATTATTTTCTTGGGTATTTGAAAATGTTGGAGGAATTTGAACAACCCTGGAAACAACTTACTCTGTTATAACAGATGGGAGTTTCCAAAAATGACTTTGTTTGGCTTCAAGATAATTAAAGGTAGTTCCCATTTTACCCAGAGTGAGTCACTCAAACCAGAGCATGGACAGATGCTATGCTAGAATTGCACCTGCCATATTTTCAGTTTTCTCTCCTTCCTGTGAATCTGGTTAATCCAATATTGAGTTTCTGTTAAGGAGTACTTCTGGGCTAAATTTTAGGATAGTTTTTGCAATATTAGCAAATTTGATTCTGATTATGAAGTGCTGACAAGTTCTAGCTGAGGCAAAGGAACTGAAGTGCAGAGTCAGAAAATATTATCGGCAAAATTAGGCCAGAAATGATCCTTACTTATGTTTTATTTCTATGTACTTCCAAAGGCAGCTCTTTATTGCCAACCTACTTGAGCTCTTGAAACCTTTCCTAAGGCTTCCCCAGGACAGGAATCAGGCAGCAGGTGGGTTCTGTTATCCATTTACTTCAGGTCATCTCCACACTGGCAGGTACAGAGCACAAACTGATTGGATAAGAAATACATGCTTTGACTGCAGGTAGTTGGAAGGGATGTGGAAAGAATGAAAAATTTAATTGTAACTGGTTGTGTTAGGGAGCCAAAGCAGGCTAGGATTTAAAAGAAGAGGTTGTTGTGCATCACTGAACAGCCATTTAGATATGGCTGCAATAGCACGGAGTTTGTCGCGGTGGTTTGGTTAACATGTTCGGTTTTGATGAAAAAGAGTCTTTGGTCGCTCTGCAGAGAGCACAGTTCATATTGGAATTGTGCAGGTAGCTAATTCTGTATGATCATGTTCAGTGCCCCCCTGCACTGAAAAGTTGCTGAGTGGAGCAAAACCAGAAAACCTACGGAACTAGAGGGAGAAAAATAACTAAGATATTCCCAAGAACACCATCTCTTTGCTTCATGTTCAGGATTGTGGATTCTGCTGCCCTGTTTTACAGGATTGTTGCCTAAGATGGCACTGATAGCTCAACAGAGGGAAGAATATGTTAAATTGCTTTAGCATTTCACAGGGAAGATTTTACACAGGCATTTTCAAACAATGGCAGATCCTGTGTTGTAACATTTTAGAGAAGAATATTGTCTGGTTACTTTTAAAATGCCTTGTGTCATGATGCAGAGGCTAGGAGGAGGAGCTCTGCAAAGAGATTCCTCTATTGTCCTGTTTAGAAATTAATAGCGTAAAGGCTTTAAGCTATTTATCAGTAAAAACCACAGACTGGCATGAGACTGCAAGCTAGAAGCTGCTTTTAGAGTCACAAAGAACTATTTATCATCTGTCCTAGGAGTTCCAACCAACTCACATCTGTAACATTTTTTTCTCAGTTGTCCCAAGTAGTCTGGTAGCAAACTTTTTGTTGATTGCTCTACTGAATACTGTCTGACATGGATATTTTTCAGAGACGTTTTCTTCATTCATTTCTTTCATTCATTTTCTTAGCTTCAGCAGATGTTGTTTTCCCCTGCCTTTTTGTTGGCAGGGGGTTGTTGGTTTGCACAGGTGACTGGGGGGAGTGGGTTGAACTGACAGTTAATCAACAGCTGGCATTGTTCCTCCTTCGCTGCTCTGTAAAGGGCACGGTGCTAAATCAATTAAAGAGATTTCCACATTGGTTTCAGTGAGCAGTTCATGTAAAGATATGGACTCTGGAGACTCTGTTCCTCCAGCCTTACAAATTTTGGCTGTTTACCACATATCTCTTTTCCCCAAGAGATGTGAGACTGAAGTGCTGTAGCTGCTGCTGATCCAGTGCGTGGGAACAGAGACACTGCAGAATCCTTAGGCAAGGGAAGAGTCCAAGCTGTGGCAGTGCAGGTGAGGAATCTCTGTACCTGGCAATATAAGTCTGAACCTTTTTTTGGGACTTGCTTGCTGAGACTGAAACAAGGCTGAAGCTCTAGAGAGTTACCTGAGTGTGTATTTCACCCTGAAAACACTTTGCAAAACCAAAACCCAGAAAATGGAGGTAAAGCTGATGTGAGTAAGAATGTTGTAAGGGTTTGAGGTTTTTCTCTGGTAAATTTTTAAGTTTTCTGTGGGACTTCAGATCCCATTAGTACAGTTTCATCTTTTGTGTAGACTGACCTGACATATAATGGATAAGTTTCACACTACATCTGCAACAGTATCTCAAAGGATTCCAGTGTTTCCCAGGAAATTATGGAACATCTTCAAGTGAAGAAATAGTGCATTATGTCTGGATATTCTGTTTGGATCAGCTGTCAGTGCTGGCCCAGTATACCAAAGGGGGGTTATGTGGAATATAGTAAATAAATAACTTCTCTCAAAAGCAAATGATTGATCAGACATGAATCCAAACTTCTGGGGTATAATCAGCTTGGACAAAACATGCTTATGTAAGAGCAACTGGCTTAGTGTTTGAATATTATTGTTTGAATATATATAAGTCTTGGCAAGGTGGTAAATAGAAATAAAATGATGGCAGTGAGAGGAGAAAGGGGTTTGTTTTTCTGACGTTTGGGGAAAAAAGCAGTTCCTTTCTGAAGGATGTCACCAAGCATTCCAATAGCAACTTTGTTATTCATTCAAGACTTACTGTGAATGTTTTGCAGACATTTTAATGTCCCCCTTTTCTAACTGAATAAGAGGTTTTTTTCTACTTTATATGGGTAAATATTTGACCTATAAAGAAAAAATAATTGGTAGTCTATTACCAGGTATGTTAATTGACTTGGTGAAGTTTTGAAATACAGCATCTCAAATGCTATACTCTTTACCTATTTCTTAATACCTTTGCTATTTCCTATTGCTATTTGATGATCAGTTTTTGCAGGAATATGTTTTGCAATTACAATAAGAGATTTTATGTTATTTTGAACTCTGCCAAAGTCTGATTAGATTTTCTATTTTGGCCTAAGTCATTTCTTTGTGCTTATATTTTCTCTATATAAAATGCTCAGATTGGAGGGCTTTAGACTGCAGATCCTGGTAATTAACTGCAAGTCTGATTTTTAGTTCAGCATAAGGTTAACCAGCTTCCATAAAGCAAAATCCTATTTATTCAGAATGAAAGGATTATAGGGAAGACATAAAGTAGCAAAAAAAGTAGTTTATATATAAGTCTGGGTTACCAGGAAGTCATCAGCACTGACACAGAGCTCCTAATAGAAAAGCAATAGATAATACCCCCTTCAGGGCTCTAAGGAGTTTTGGTAGCAAGTCCACGTTACTCCCAGATCATGGAAAAAACTTCTCCCCACAGATTCACTGTCAACATTTATCAGTCATTGTGTAATCTCTTCAGGAAACAAGCTCTGCTGCTTCTTACATCATTATGAAGAAACAGTTTTTAGCAGTTAACTCCCCACCTGGAGGAGGGCCCTGAATTCCTGCTGGAGTGTTTCAGATGGGCACTGCAGCATACAAACAAAGGCACCACTACCACTGCTGCTGGCTAAAACAGTCTGAGTGACAAAGCTGAGTTGAGAAGAGAGGATTTAAGGATTGTGGCAGTTTCGGTTAGAAATACCAATTTTGTGTAGTGGTTTTGGTTAGCCAGTTTGAAATTTCCTGGCCAATGCACCAATTTATGTGGTGGATTTTTATTTTTTTTTCCCTGCTGTGAGAAAAGAGGAAAGCTGAAAAGAGGAAAAGAGCAAAGCCGGAGTGTGTGGGCCATGGTGGAGCGGGCCTGGCCCAGCCCCTGCAGGGCTGTGTGAGCCATGGTGGAGCGGGTCTGGCCCAGTCCGTGCTGGGCTGTGTGAGCCATGGTGGAGCGGGCCTGGCCCAGTCCCTGCTGTGCTGTGTGAGCCATGGTGGAGAGAGCCTGGCCCAGTCCGTGCTGGGCTGTGTGAGCCATAGTGGAGCGGGCCTGGCCCAGTCCCTGCCGGGCTGCGTGGGCCATGGTGGAGCGGGCCTGGCCCAGCCCCTGCTGGGCTGTGTGAGCCATGGTGGAGCGGGCCTGGCCCAGTCCCTGCTGGGCTGTGTGAGCCATGGTGGAGCGGGTCTGGCTCGGCCTGTAGCTGCTCCTGTGGCTCGGCACATCCCAGCTCAGCCCGGACTGGCACAGTCAGCAGGATGTCAGCAGCCAGGGCCTGGCTCAGCCCTGGTCTGGCCTGGCAGTGTCCCCTTCCCTGCCCGGCCATGCTGGTGATGGCGCTGGGGAAGTGCAGCTCACCCAGCACTGCAGCAAAGGCAGGGCCTGGCCACATGGGCCGGCCTGTTACCTATACTTACACCAGAAAAGAGAGTGATTCCCATGGTTTTCATCTAAAACTGTGTGTTCACAAAAGCGTATCTAACTTTTCATTGGTTTAATAATGTGTCAATATTCAAAATTAGCCACTGATCGGTTTTTTGTCGGGTCTACAAGAAACTGCCAAGGTCCTAACAGGGGATTAGTTCCATAATAAACTTTTCTTCCCTACCAAAAAATAAATTAATGCAAAACCAGGACAGGGAAATATCCCTGCACTTAGACCTTTTTCTGGACCATTCCTTGGTGTTCCTTAGTCATTGAACCCTGTCGCTGTGCGGGACGCAAGGACACACAGGACACACTCTCTTGAGAAAGTGAGAACAAAGTATTTATTAAACATCTGACTCCAATATTTATAGCATGTCCAGAAAGATCAGGGATTAGAGAAGAAGGCTGACACCTCTCCTATCCCATTAGTAAAAACAATTGTCCATCAGTTGTTTCCTCACAGGAAAAGTATGAAAAACAACTTCGTCTTATCAAACGGACTATTAATAAAGACACTTCCAAGTGTGAGAAAGAAGCTAGCTATAGTGAAAACAACCAGTTAAAAACTGCACTAAGAAAAGCCTGAAAATCAGGGCGACAGAACCCTGCATTGGGTTTTGGTCTGACCCTGTATAGACATTTTTATGTTCTCAGCAACCAAGATAGATCTAACAGGTTATTTATCAGTGTTTCTGCACCAGGCTGCCCAGAAGAACTGATGGAGGCTGTGCTTGGTCCAGCATAGTAACAAACAAGCCCTGGCCCTGGAGATCTTTACAGGCCAATCTGACAAGAATGACAAAGGTTAGGAGGGAAGTAAGAGCCAAGAGCAACGGTGTGATTTGTACTAAGATAGACAGCCAGAGATGGGAGAAGCCCCAGGTTCCTGCTGATTGTTTATTCTGTAGGTCAAAAGGCTTAGATTTTACTTCTCTGTTGCAGCTTCTTTTATATTTACTTAGAGCTTTATTTCAGAGTTCTTTATCACATTTATTTACGCTCTTCTGTATTAATGAAAGTAATAAATTTCAAATTATATCATCTCAGTTAGGATGGGTAAAGTAGCATGAATGTTTCTGTTCTTTCCTTGGATCCTGATTAGTTGTATCAGCATGTGTTTTAATCCTGATATTGCTCAAACCCAGTATGTTTGCAGTGGCTCTTCTAGATAGAAAGTTTCTGTTAAATTGAAGGTATTCTGGTGATGTAGGACTGAGCAGTTACTCAGCCTCACTCTGTCTGCAACAGTGCTGAGCCCTAGAGAGCTTGAAAAGTTGTCTCTTCATCCAACATGAATATCTAATTCTTCATGGATTTATCTTTCGCTGCGGATAGGTAAAGGTATTTTCAGCAATCCTGCAAACATCCATCAAATAGATAGGAACTTCCTGAAAATTAGACTAGTTATTTTGTCAGTTTCTCTCTTTTTATATTTTTTGTTTGTTTGTGTTTTGGGATTTTTATTTTTTTTTCTTGTCTTGATTTGTTTCTGTTCTCCAACTACTTGACTTTTTCTGTTTATAACTCTTTTTTGCCTCTTCTTTTTCCTCTTGTGAGACACTACCTGTCTGTCCCCTGGTAATGTGTAGAATTTATGCCAGAAGCTGCTCCTTCAAAGATGTGTCTATACAAAAATTCTCAGATGAGTATTGCTTTTCCTTAATGTCTGTAGTCCTCTCTGCAAAAATAAGAAAATTGTGCTCTGTCATTCCCAAAGACCAAGATAGATCTCTCTTTTTTTGAAGAATATATTTTAAATCACAGTCACTTTGAATTCATGTATTTCCTTTGTACCTGCACGCTTTTCAGCTCTCCTATCTGACAGCAGCAGGTAAAGCTTCTCCCCTCTAATTTTTGAAGTGAGTGAGGGAAGAAATGAAGATGAGAACTGAGGCAGTGATGGGAAATAAGGATGGTGAGAGGACAAGGTGGCCTTGGCTTGCTCAGGAGGCTGTAAAGACACAAAGCAGCTCCAGTGCAGAATTCTTATTTTCAGTGTTGAGCTCTGGTGCAATTTCCAGCTGTGCCAAGCACTGAACAGCACCTGGTGCAGCAAAGAACAAATGTGTCCTTCCAGGAGAGAGGCAGCAGAGACCTTTGTTACTGGGCATGTGTGGAATAAAACACTGGATGTATGCTAGATGATAAAACTCTTATTCATGTGGTCCCCAATACATTGAGAACTTGGTTTGAAATAGCTGGGGAAGTACTATTTGTAATAATCCTAGTTAGAAATCAGCTCTGTCATGGTATGACATGGACACACTGGATCTGGGACTTCAGTCCTTCAGGCTGGCTGGACACACAGTAGAGTCAGAGCTACTTTCAGTTCCAGGAGCGTTTGCAATTCTCTAGTCAGAGAGTTAATTTGATTTCTACACTGCTGATCTGGGTACACAATTGTCACCTGCATAAAAACGGTAAAAAGAGAAACAGATCCTATATTGATCAAACAGAAATACTTCCGGTCTTTCTTCATACACACCAAAACTCCACCAGAGAAGGAAACTACTTTGTATAGAATAAAAGAAAGCTTTGCTTGTTCTACTTTTTTCTCTGAGTTAAAAAATTTGGAGCATCTGAGACTTGCTAAAATATTTGGGAATACCTTGGCTTAAATAATAAATGGTAACAATGATACAATTAAAGTACTTATTATGTTCATTAGTAGTGATATTTCAGATCTATCAGTTAACAAAATATGATGCCAAAGATGCTCTCAGCAAGATGAATTTTTTAAGTTCTGGAGTGAAATCTGACATGTTCCGTAGCAGTGGCCCTACCACCTCCTGCTTATTTAGAGGTGAGTCACAAACTACCTCAGTAAAGTGTGAATAAAAGGTGTCACTGTAAGGACCTAAAAGTACTCAGGTGATGTGAACAAGAGCCTCAAAAATAGATTTTACTGATGTTTGTCACCAAAAAAACCCCTAAAAAGAACTTTGTCTAAGATACAAGCAAGACCATTTCTGCTGCAGTTTCAAATGAAGATATGACAGATTTTACTGTTTGCTGTTCAGTATCAATGTCATCACTTAGATGAGAAATACTAAAGAAATAAAACCTCAAATTCTTAAAAATCTTGGTATTTAGAATTGAATTTTACAAAAACCAGCATATTTGAATATATTTTCTTTTTTTATGCCTGAATTAGTGTAATGAGTTAATCTTCCTAACCAATAAGCACATTGTTTGTATTTCCTGTGTTTTAAATTTTGTTTGGTTTTGTTTTTACCAATATTATAATTAGATAAAAAGCAGTAAAACTTTGGGGGCTCTTGTGCATGTATAGAAAGAGTTTCTCAACATGCAGCAGTGTGGTGATGTCTTTGTTGGTAAAAAACGAAGAACATTGGTTTGGTCATTCATGTACATCTTAAAAAACAAAAAGCGTTTACACTTTAATATTGTATCATATAAATAGACATCTATAGCTCTGCATACATTATTAATAACCGCTTTATTGCCTGCTTTATTGGTTTCACTACTGTTTCTCCTCTTGGGAAGTCATGTAAAATACAAAGGCTGCACAAATGCCCACATTGCGAGTGCCGCTATATGCAGAGCAAATAAGATTGCACAACTAAAAATATTCACTGGAGCAGCTTCCTGCAGTTATGTAACATCATAACAACCAGTCCACAATTGCAATCCTTCTAGAAACTAATACTCCAAGTGTTTAATATTTTTTTAACCTGTGACGTTTGTGTGACTATTTGAATACTGAACAAAATTTTATTCCTGTGTTTTCTGCCAAGAAACAGAATTCTTGTTGAGAAGAAACAGAGAATTTTAAATGTGACTCAGGATAAGTAGCACAGCTGCACAATAGATGCTAAGGGGGTCTAGAACGGAGTGTCTGTGTGGAAGGAAAGCACTGGAGACAGGATTGTTTTCATAAGATAACCTTGTGTCAACTGCTGACATGGGGCTTAGGAAAGCTGAGGCCAAATGAAGGAAAAGAGCCAGAAAAAGCCCTGTCCTCAGAAAACCCCTGAGATAACTCCAGTTGCACATCCACCATTGCTCCTCTGCTAGAGCATGCTCCCTTCAGCTGCTGCAGAGGTTGTTTCGTTCCTGGCGGGTTATCCCAGCTGTTCCCTTTGTGACCCCTTCACTTATTTCTAAAGGCAAATACTTTTTGATGTCCTAGGATTTCCCTGAACGTTTAAAAACTTATTTTGGGGGGTTTGGGTGGCTTTTTTTATAAGCTCACTACTTTGAAAGTTTTTTGTCTCTCTTCCACCACACAATTTCCCAGCTGTTCTTCCTACTTTATTCCAGTCATAACCTTCTGATCATCTGAGCTTTAAAGTTCCTGCTCTAAACATAAATGTGTTCCTTTAAGGACAATTATGAAGCTTTCAGGACCAACTGGTCACAGCAACCCTTCAGGTGCTCTATTTCTGGTAGCTGTTCATTCACCTGGCTGTCATTTGGTTCTCTCCATGCCACTTTTCTACCCCTGTGAAGATTTTTTGCATCTCTTCTGTGCCCATGGCATTGTTTTTGTGTACTGCCCCAGAGATGCTCCCATCTATTGGAGCAGACCTCACATTGGCTCTCTATAGGACCCAAAGGCTGTTGTCTGAGTGTCTGAGTGCCTTTTCTTCCAAGGAAAACTTCTAAGTGCTGCCCTCGTGGGTTCCTGGGCCATGGCAGCGAGCACAGCAGCATTTCCTACTTCAGCTGCCTTGTTTCGGAAGGGTGAGCTACTGCCTTCCTCAGGATTTGGAAAGGTGGCTCCCTTCCCTGGCAGGTCTTCCAGCATAAAAGGAGCTTTCTGTAATGAAACAGAAGCAGGGCAGAGCTTTGTAAAGGTCTCGGTGAGGCTGACACCCCGTGCTCAGGAGCAAGTGTTCCGACTCCTCATTCCTCCCCCTGTCAGCATCGATAAGCCTCTCGTACCTGACGTGAGCTTTTATTGCCCTTGACTGCTCTCCATTTATACAAAGGTTAAATCTTCCTCTCTCTCTGAGCTTTAGAGCAATATGCTATTTAGAAAACAGTGCTTCCATTGAATACAATAAAGGCAGGCGCATCTGGTGTAGTTGTTGGGGCTTTTGGGGTTTGTTTTTTTTTTATTTTATTTTTCTTCCCCTCAGCAATAGGTCATGCAGTAGGTGCAACTTAAACTTTACATACTACAATTACCCCTTCGACAGGAGAGACCCTGGAGGATCAGCACAGAGCAAGTCTGCTGTACTAAGAGATATGGCCATCAAAAAGGGGGGAAAAAGTGATACCTTTTAAATGATCTAATTGGTGTTTTGGTTTTTACGTTCCCTATAGCCAAGGGGACATTTCTCAGCTAGCAGTGTCAAATGGCTCACTTGCCATCTAGGTGTGAATGGGAATTGTCTTACACTTCATTGCAATAGGACAGAAGACACTGACTGGCATCTCTGAAAGACAGAAAATCCTCTTGTGTACTTCCACAGCTCTTCCTTGGGCATAATCCCAAAAGGCCTGGGTTCAGTTACTGGTTGTGAAATGAACCTTTCTAGGTTTTCACAAGCACTATTCATGAGTGGAGCTGCAATCCCAGTTAAAGTACAGTATTTCTGCTCAGGATGCACTGGTTCTGTGAGCTTGAACAGGTTGTTTTAGGAAGGGGTGAGGACAGAACTTTTTTAATCATTTCAAATTACCTCCCAGATGCTGGAATTATACTGTGACATTTGGAGGGCTCTCCCTCCTCTAACAACACACTGTGTATGTACCTTTACTGCCATATTCTTTCCTTTTCAGCTCCCTGAAGCTTTTCTGCCCTGTTTCTTTTTCTTCCTGCAGGAAACAGGATCTTCAGAGGGTTTTCTGAAAGCTCTTTGTAATATTAGCGAACATGTACAGGAAAACCCTCAGGTTATGTTCAACTCCTGGTATCCTTCACTTTAGATTTAAGAAATTCCCTTAAACTCTCATTAGTGAAGACCTTCTCATTCCTATAAAAGTTTAAAGAAAATCTTTGTCTCATCAGAGATTTAACACAGCTCCTCGGTGTGGCTGGAGAAAGCAGATTCTTTGTGCTTCTCTGTTCATTCTGGAGCAAAGACAATTGTTACAAAAATGTGTCTTTATTGACCCTCTGGTTCCCTCATCGCTTTTTGACTTACTACCTTTTCTTCTCTGCTGCCTTCTGCAAATTTTTTAATTGATGGCAGGGGAAAGGAAAGTTTTGATTAAACGCTGATGAATCCAGGCAGGATTACTTCATTTCCCTCTGTACCATGTGAGCTGGGACTCACAGAGCACACTCTGTTCCTGCTGCTTTCTCACCTCATCTGGCCTCCTCTACAACAGGGGCATTTTAGTCATGTATTTTTAAGCAGAGTGGCATAAAAAGAGAATTTATGTATCTATGTGCAGCAAAGTTTGTTAAACTTATTTATATGTGAATTTAAAGCTATTTATGGTTTGTTTTTTTCAAGTTCTCCTTTCATAAAACTAAGTTATACTAAAAGTTTAGAAACTCACACATAATTAAGATAAGAAGCCAAGAATATTATGTCACAATGAAAAGAAAGTAAAAGAGTGAGAATTTAACTGTTATTGTTTTGGAAAGCCCACAGCTTCCATTACAGAAGTTTAAGGAGCCCATTATGGTACGTTAAGGTTCTTGAGTGAATCTTACAATTCACATTCTACTAAAAAGTAAAATAAGGGTGGAAAAAAATGTTGTGTGTATCCCTGTTATTTCTGAGCTGACAACTGCTTTCCCTGTCATCTCTGGGTCTTGGTAATTAACTCCTCTACCTGATTCCCTTTTTTTATTCTTTCTACCTTCTTCTATCTTCTTTTTCTTTCTTTGTTCTTTTTTTTCTTTTAACTTCTTTTCTTCTATGTTCTTCCTTTCCCTTCCTTTCTCTTTTATTTCCCTTTTTTTCTTTCCCTCCTCCCTCTCCTAAAGCAACTGTCAATCTAAAACAAGCAACAATCATCCCATCCACCTCCCTGTATTTCTTGCTTTGCTTTAAAAAAAAAATCCTCTTTGTTTTGTAAAGTTACTGGATGTAGATATGACTTCAATGAATCTAAACCCAACACACAAAAAACTAGTGCACCAGCATTTCTGTGGCTGCCCTATCTCCTTGAATCCATGGCTGTGAGTTATGGGCTGTCTCAGACCACTTTTAACAATTCAGGGTCTTAAGCAATTCTTGTTCAACACCCATTAAGTGATGTTTCACAGATGATGTGAAGTGTGAAAGCTTAAATCTTCCTGGAAACCTAGCTGTAACTTGTCTGAATTTGCTACCAAATACCTGAGTATTTAGAAACATCATTGGAAACCTCAAATGCGTCATGCTGCCAGAATTGTAGGAATGTTTTAGCCGTGCTGTGGTCAGAATTTAAAAATGTGATTGTTTAGAAGTTCGTGATGAACTTAGTTTTGAGTTTCAATCAAATCATGATAGTTTAAGCTAAAGAAAGAGAAAAAATCATGACAGGGTTTTGGGAGAGAGAAGGAGACTTTTGAAAACTCCTCAGAACACAGAACGCTGGAAGGAATCCCACTAATGAGAAGCACAGGTACGCTCTTCTCAATGAATAATGTATCAAAAAGAATCAGTGCTCTTCACATTGCCTTATAAATAATGGGATTTCTCACGTGTGGGGGCCAATTCACAGATAAATAAATCAGTGCCTGCTTAAGGAGCTGGTGCAGAGTTCCAAATGCAGAGTTTTGCAATATAAAAATGAACCACAAGTGTTGGTTATGAAAAGAGACCTATACAGGCAACAGCAATTTTGATGGCAAAAATCCCCTAAGATGCAAAAAATGCTAAATGTTGCAACATTGGTAGCACAAACTCCAAGAAATTTATTTGCTTTTTTTTAATCTTGGGGATTTTTTTTTCAGTCAAAGTGAAGATGGATTTCTGGCTTTGGGGTTCATTTTTGTCTTAAACATTGTATAAATTAAGTGTGCTACTACTGTGTTCAAATGTACTAGTTATTTTTCATATGAATTTCAAAATACTTACAAAATGAAGTTATTTTGTTGGACTTTGTCACGGGAGGTTGGCCGTTGAGAGCTTTTTGTTAGTAACACAGATATTTAACACTTATTTTTCTTATGAAATTTCTCTCAATTCCATCAGATCTTATTTATTTTATTTACATACACCCATTATAAAATTATGTAGAACATGAAAGTTTCTAAGGGTCTCGTTCCCTTAATTAAACAATTAACTTGCCATTTTGAATTTGATCAAGAAATGATTGAACATGACAGACTGTCTCCCCTCTGGAGCACATAACCATGTCAGGGTCAATCATGTTTCCTTTGGAGTCAGAGGGAAAGGGGCTTTCTCATAAATTAGAGCACACTCCTGATTTACAGTAGTAAATACCATACATAACTGATTTTGTGACATTCTTATAAGATTAAAAAAAACCAAATCATCTATAGACAATTTAATATGTTAGCAAGGTGGTTATTTAAAAACCAAATTAGAACAAACTAGCCCAGCAGCTGAGTGATTTTTTTCAATGATTTAAGGAAATGAGAAAATAGTAACTAATGTGGAGGAGCCTAAACAGAGGGATGGAGCTGTAAATCCTTGTGCTTGCCCTCAGGATCAAAGGTGTGCTTGGCCATAGGTCCCGCCATGTGGGAAGGGTGAGGTGGCTGCTGATTTTTTGGAGGCTGTGGAGGAAAGGATTTCCAGCCTGGCCTCTTCCCCTAGCCCTGAGAAGTGCCCTGCTGGGTGTAATAAATCCAGGTGCTTTCTTGTTCCTGAAACAAAGTTTGTCACCAGGCCAGTGACTCCTCCAGCTACTCTGCTGGGCTGTGTCACTGGGCCTGCCAGCAACAGGGGTCACAGAAAGTGACATTAAAACCAAGCACTGCAAAGTACCAGAGCACTTAGGGATCTGCCACCTCACACGCTTTATGTGGAAAGCAATTGCCAAGCATCCTGTGGATAATTTGCTTTTTCTTGCTTCAACTTCCTGCTGCTGAAGGCATTGTTGATTTTATTCCCAATTTTATTACAGCTTAACTTTATTATGGTTTTAGACTATTTGCTAGAAATAAACATGTTCCTTATGCACTACTCTGAAATGAATAATTTTTTAATGGTGCTCTACCAGAAACCCAAGACGCTGTACAGCCGCTTCTGCTCTGGTGAAAAGAACACCCATCATACTGGCAGTTGTCCATAAGATGTTTGCAGAAACTGAGTGGTTTGCATATTGGAAACTGTTCATTGATACATTAAATAGCATTTTATTGTGGACATCTGGTCTGCTAAAAATCTGCCAAAGTTTGTATCAGATAACTGCAGCAATTCAGATTTATAGAAGGAATCTGTTGTGAAAATATGTTAAAATACTGCCCCTCTTTCATTTCTAGCTTTTAGACATTATTGTGCAAAAGCTGTTCTTGTTAAGAGTCTGAGTCTTCCCCACAGAACAGCTTCTTGTGTTTGTTCCTAGGAACCTTATAAAGAGCAAAGAACTTTCTGCATTTCCCTTTATGATTTCAGTTACATCCAAAGCAAAGAATGAACCTGTGCTCAAATATGTTAGAGCTAAACATAATAATTGAAAATTAACTTTCCAGCTAAGCCAATCTATGGCTGTGCACTCTGTAAAATGACTAAACTGAACACATATGTTTGAGCCTGCCTACAACATCTCTAGGTTCTGTAGGAAAAATTTGAATTCACTCTGTTTATTTCAAATATTCATTAGTTTAGATTCGTGCCTTTTACATTAGAATAGATATATGACTTATTTTGCCAATTTATTTAAGTGAAATTCAGTGGACTGTTCTTTAATGAAAGTAAAAATATGACTCAGCCTGAGAGAGAATGCTTGCTTTTTTTATTTTTTTTATAAGTTGATGTTTGATGTACTTCTAGTTGAGGCCAGTTTCAGTCTGTGTTACTACAACCATGCTGAATTGTATTTTGACAAGTCGCTGTCAAAGGGCCCAGGGTTTCTGTCAACTGGGCTGTCTAGGGCAGTAATTAATTCTGTTATAGAAGTGTCAGTGGTTGAGAAATTCCTGAGCTGGAATCAGCCTCTGCACTGTCTGTGACTGGCACCAGTTTCCCTCTAATAACAAGGAAAGGATGCTGGCTCTGTGTGGCTTTTGGAGAGCACAGTGTACGTTGCAGTATTGACAAGGACCAAAAGGCCAAGCCCTGCTTTGATATACACAAAATAAATTAGTTACCTCTAATAGGGATAAAAAAAACCTCCACATTTCACACATTTCTGGGAGAGACTCAGCCATAATGAGCACTAATGTGGCTCCAGCCTCGGGTCCACAGTCTGATTCCTTAAAGTAAATCTGGTTTCTGACAGGAGCCTTTTCTGCCTGAACCTTTTCAGATCTGCCCTGACGTGGACAGGGGCCCTGGTGCAGGGTCTGCCCATGGTTGTTTCATGACCCCTCCTGCAAAATGACCCTTTGCTTGGCATGGGGGTTGTATGGGATGGGATTATCACCCCTCTGCCTTCTTAATTACAGTTCTCTGACAATTTTTCACCTTCCCAGATGAGAATTATCCCATTTAAGTATTGCATGAATATGTTGGGTAACTGAAGCACAGGTCGTGATAGGAAATTCAAAACCGCTTCAGGTTGTTTTCACTCCATTTTTGTGAAATTTAAAAGGATGGCACCAGAAACACAAAATGGCCAATGCTACATGTTTTAAAAACATGTCATTTAATCACTCTTCAGACAGTAAACATGGCTGAAAGATTCCTAACTGGAACTGTGTGAACTATTTAAAACACCGGCCAGACACGGTGTCAAGTTATTTCATTTCAGGCGCTATTTCAGTTTGAACTTTTCCATGTGTTCTTTAACAAAGTGTCAGTGGTGTGAAAATTTACAGCCTATTTCAGGAAAAGCCAGGCTGATCTCTGACTCTCTATGAAAGCCACTGACAAACAAATATTTTCTTCCTTTTTTCTCTTTTAGGTAGGCCATTTCTGCCTCCATCATGTTAAATGTTCCTTTGACTCAGGAACAGTTTTATCGTATGGTAGTGGCATTGTTCTGAGCTTATTTTTTTCTAAATTAACCAGGTTTGTGAATATCCCATTGAAAAAGAATCAAGGTGTGAAGAAAAGAACTATAACTTCTTTTTCTGATTTGATGTTAGTTTCTTTTTTTACTTTGGTTGGAATTTATTTTACTTTTTTAGGGAGTGGAGGAGTGCTTTGTTGTTTGTTTTAAAGTTTTTATTGTGCTTTGGCTTTTATGGTGTCTTTTCTGATTTTGTTTTTGTTCTTTTTTGTTTGGTTGGGGCTTTTTTGGTTGTTTTTGGTTTGGAATTTTTTGTTTGGTTGGTTTTTATGTTCATTGGGGTTTGTTTTGGTTTTCTTTTGCTTCTGGTTAAATCAGATTGACTCAACTCTCACTAGTCAAATGTGCTCTGATAAAACGCCCTTGGCAAGGGAACATTTTCAGTACAATCACATCTATCTGATCTTAAGAGTGGATTTCCTTGAACTTTAGGCAGAAAAGTGGCTTAATTTGGCCTCTTGATCAGAAATAAGCAGTAGCATTGCATTTTGCTGGATGCAGGTTGATGGTAACTAGGAGATAAATGCCATCTTGGTTCTTAAGATACTTCTGGCATGTGAGAGATAAAGCAGAATGGAGCTTATCTTTCAGCAATGGCAGATTTAAGTCTTGGTTTGGGAACAATCAGGACCCTGCTCATTCTCTGCCCTTTTATTTTGCCTTGTACAGAAACATTTGATTAGCAGTATGTCACTTGTTTTCCCACTGTTAGAATATTTTTGGGTTCTCATTTTCTTTCCTCCTCTTCTTTTTCTGGTCATTAATTTGTTGTCTCTTTTTCAGTGTGATACTGAGGGCTTTCAGGATCTCATGATAGTTAAAATGTTTACTGTAGAGTTATTTAAGTCTTCTAGCATGACTGAAGACATGCATTTTAATAATCTAGTTTTTCTTGTGCAGCTGTCTGATTTTTCTGCACTTAGCTCCGTGGCAGAGAAATGACTGTGTCGTTCCTATGTCTCAGAAACTGAAACAGCAAAGTCAAGGAGCTCCCAGAAATGAAGAGCTGCAAACACATTCCTTTGGCACACGTGCAGGAGGAGAACAGAATTCTGTTGTTGTATCCCAGCCTGTGCTCACAGTTACACCATTGCTGGCTCTTGCTCTCAGGCCCAGGATAGGTGAAAGCAGCTCACTGCAGAAGGGTTGTTTCTGCCAGAGCATCTCCAAAAGGAGGAGGAAGCAGAAGGGTCTGTGCTCACTCAGGAAGTTGAATAAGATTTGTTAAGTGTGGTAGGAAGAGACTAACCAGGGCTCACATGCAGCAGCTTTGTAACCGTGCTTTCATCCGGGACTGCTGGAGGCAGTTCAGTTGAAATAGCTCCTGAAAATACAGACATCTCCCAAACTACTTGTTTAAAATCTGCCTCCAGTAAAATTTACTCCCCACAGCTCCTATTACCTCTTCTGTCTGGAGCTGCCTTACGTCCTCCTTGCCTCCAAGTATCTCACTGGGCATCACTGTTGATGCATCATCAAGAACGACAGAATGCTGTCTTGTGTATAAGCCCTGGGGAGCCTGAGGCCTCACGAAGATACTGTTTGAGCCTGTTCATGGATTCACAACTGCTTTTGTGGTACCAGGAGCTAAAACCTCCCGTCATTTTAACATAAAATGAGATTTTGTAGGGTGAAGTTCATATCCCTGTGTCAGTATATACTCTAATCTAAACTTGATTCATTGATCAAGGTGGGAGTGAATCAAACAGTGAAATTTCCCCTAATAATTTACCCTTGCCTTGGTATTTTGGGGCCTCAAAAGCTGAACAATGTGTTGAAAATTTGGCAGACAGACTTTTGTATTTGATAACTGCATCGAACCCCCACACCAAGGACTCCTGTAAGCGAGAAGAGGAAAGGGTAGGTTTTTCATTCAGCATGTGAAAGTGGGCTTTTTTATAACTGTTAATTCTGGAAGGTTTCAGGCTTAATGTAAGACTGCCATGGAGTGGTGAGTTTGTTTATTCTTCATGTTAAATTCTACTGCAAGCTATGCAAGGGCAGTCGAAAATTTTCTGACAGCAAGTTTTCCCATCACAAAATAGCAATTCATTGAATTACAATATGTGTTGGGACAGGGTTGAATGGTTAAGACACAGCTTTTTGTGCTCCTCTTTTCTCAGAGGAAGTAGCCCTTGAGATCTCGATGTCAGGCGGCTGTTACAGCAGGCTCTGAGCTCAGCAAGCATTTCCAATCTTCATTCTCCCACTCCCTCTTCCCCCTCAACTGAAATTGTGCTCCCTGTTCACAATATTGCTGAGCTGTCTGTAATGATAAATGATGTGCCTTTCTTTAAATTTCCTTTCTGCTCAGTACTAGATATTGGCCAGCTTGGATGTGTGTTATGGGTGGATAAATTACTTTGGCAAGTCACAGAGAATTTATGCACATGGCAACAGATGGATCCTGGGTGCTAGAACTTTTCTCTGTTGTTCTAATTACGTACCTTGATTTTACCTGAGGCAGTTATATTTTCATGAGCAAAGATTGGTTGCTGGTTTTTGGGGTTTTGTTGTTTGGTTTTTTTCTGGTTTGTTTTATTCTTCCTTTTGGTTTGGTATTTTTTGATGTGAAATATGAACCTCTACACTGAACAAAATTTTGGTCTCAAACCTTGTTATAGTAAAAACTGGGCCATTACTCAGGTGCACATTGCCCTTTAGTGAGCATTGATCTTCTCACATACATGACTTGTGTTGTCAAGTGGATCTTCAGAGTTTCAGGGAATAGAGCCCGGGGTTTGTTTCTTGATGAGGATTACTGGTGTATGGTACAGATAACTGCAAAGAACATTTGGGAGGAATTCAAAGTGTCTGCAACCAGGCCATGCTAGAAATGAAAATGTTGGTGTTCCTAATTTAGAAAATAGTCTAGCTTTGATAGTCAGAGAGGAGCTTTCCTTGTTTCATCCTGTCCTGTCCTTTGTTTCAAAGGAAAGTGAAAGTAGAGCTGCGTGTAGAGAAGCAAAATAATTTCAGACCAGAGCAGGAGCTGAGGAATGGATCTGGGACTCAGCTTCCACTGAACTGCTGACTCTTCTGTCACTGTCTTTGTCCTTGCTAGGAGTATGTCCTCAATTGTGCTTTGTTGGCAGCATATATTCATGCAGCTAACTCTAAGAATCCTTTTGGGTAAAGCTGCTGCTCTTTCTGTTAGGATGCTGTAGTATTTGGTACTTGCACAAATAATTTAAATAATTTTTAAAGAAACATAAACAAGTGTTTTATTTACAACTTGTGATTGGTTAAGACTTCCAAAAAGCATAACATTTTCTTTTAAATCTTGAGAGAATACAGGAAGCATATCTGAAGATCAAGAAGGGACTAGAGAGTCGGGCTCTATCATTTATGTTTTACTCTCTTGCCTGGCTAAAATAGCAACAATGGAGATGAAGGCTGAGGGAAGAAAATCACATTTCTCTAGCATAATCATAGGGATGGGTTAAGGGTGCTGTGCTCGGGGTCTGGCTTGGTGGGGGTGCCCAGGGGCAGGCACAGGTGGAGCTCTGGTGGCGGTCAAGAACTGATGGCCTGAGTTAAAGGTGGCCAGTTCCAACTTTTCACAGCTCTTCTCACAGCTCTTGCAGCTCTTCTCAGAGCTTTTCTCAGAGCTCTGAGAGCACCTGGAGCCTTCCTGGCAGCAGCAGTCCCCAAAGCACTGCACTCACGAGTTCCTCCTGCAGCTGTGCCCTCCGTGGCACCTTCTAGTGCTGGAGCATGGCTTAAGGACCTTGGAGCCTTGCTCTGCAAGCCCTTAGAAATGCTCTGCTAAACAAATCCAGCTGAGCATTTCCCACCTCTACACAAAACACCAAAAAATTCAATCCATGCATTGCAAGTGATAGCAGTTTTCTGCCTTTTTTTTTTTTTCATTTCCCCAGTAAATATTCTATTCAAATACAAGGTATTATGCAAACATATTTATGAGTAATATTTCTGTTATACCAGCATAGCATGTGCCTGTAGCTCCCCCTCTCCTGAAATCCACAATTGCAACAACACAGTTTTTGATTCAAACAGTGAATCCCCACTCCAATAAATCCTTCCCTGCCCTTCCCCCCTCTCCTGAATAACAGTGTAAATAAGTGGCTGATCTAAAAAAGAGTAGGTGGTGCATAATATTAAAAACAGTAACTTGTTGAGCAGAGCTATTTAAAAAAAAAAAATCTGAGTGCCACATAATAAAGGGACTATCAGCAAATACCAGCCCAGCATCTCAGCTGGCTTTACTGGGCTGTGAGTTATTGCTGTGGTCAATAGATCTCTTTTCTGTAGCATTCTGCTTATGTAGGTGATAAATCTTACAGTCTCATGGGAATAGGGTCAGGCTTCTGCTACTCTGCCCCATTATTTTTCTCCTACATCATTTAGAAAACTGCTGGACTGGACTGTTTTTGGTGCAGTGACTTTTTGTTCAGGTATATGGTAAATTTTATTGTGCATATTAAATTTTACCTCACACTACATTTTAACGTCCATCTTGATAAAGGTGAAATGGAAACAAAATCGTAAGAAAAAGAGCAAATAAACATGAGAAGCAGAAAAGAAATGCTATTTTCAATGAAATCTTTAGGTGTAACATATGAAAAGAAAATGTTTTGATTTTGGTCATAAGAGTTCTTTTTGAATATTTTTTCAAAACTGGCAAATGAATAATCTAGTAGTGGCATTCAATCAGAGACATTTTTAGTAATTTTGTAAGCTCTGAGAATATTTTAAGTAATCGGTACTTTGACATTCTTGCTGTTAAAGAGAGAAGAAAATGAGGTGATGTTAGGTGCTGATGGATGACAAAACATTTGAATAATTCATGATTTTGGTGCCACCTCAGTAGAGCCACCTGCCAGGAATCACAGCTTCTCCCTGGCTCCCCTGCGTGTTCCCTCACTCACCTGGAGCTGGAGGGATGTGCTCCTGCCCTGTGGGAAGAGCAGGGCAAGGAGGAGAGGAGTTTGCTTGGAGCCCCTGCTGTGGGTGAGCAGAAAAGACCTTTCAGTTTTGTCCATGTTCAAGCAAAGGGACAGGACAGGGACAGGACAGAGCCAGCAGAGCCAAGGTGTGAAGGGCACGTGTTGGTGTCACAAACATTTCCGGGTACCTTTAGCACCTAGTGGATTTAATTCTGAGTTACACGCCTGATGCCACAATAAAACCTCACTCTCCAAGGTTCATGAGTGCAGCACTTCCCTGCAGAATCACCAGGAGACAGGGCTGGGCAAATGTCTTTATTGTTGTAATGTTAAATGTCTTTATTGTTTACTGGGCCACGTGTTGCAGCAGGATGCTGAGTTGCCTTCGTGGCAGCTTGTTTGAGAAAACAAGGACTGTTTTTATTTCAAACTATTAAGTCTGAAGGGTACATAAGAACAGTGTTCAAGCATATGACAAGGTGGTGGAAAGAGAAAGGAATAGTCTGGGTTGTACTTGGATGGCAAATCAGTAAATTTTTGCAAGAAAGTATCAGCCCAGACATTGGGGGAAACCCTTAATGTTAAGGATAAAGAAGCAATGAAATAGATTACCAGTCAGGAATTCTCTGTCAGTACAAGTCCTAAAGGAAAAGGAAATGTCAGGGAGAAGTGGAGTGCTTGCAGGACCTCTGAATGTCCAATCGAACCCTATTTTCTTTGGATGTTCAAAGTATCCATAAATCTTTGTTTCCCAAGTACAGTTTGTTAACGCTGAGAAATTGGTCCAAGAAGTTTTGATGATTCTTCTTCTACTCCCTGTGTCAAACAAATATTTTCCCTTTCTGTCTAGATTTCTTCCTCACAGATTTTACTGTTCCCTGTGCCTTCCAGGAAAGGCTGTCCTCTTTAATCTTCCACTCCAGAGTGCTTTGGTTGTTTAGCATGGAGGGGACAAGCTCTTCTCTTAGCAGTCTTTCTTTTGGTACCCATTGTAAACTCTTCAGATGTCTGTAGGAAAGCACTCTGGATGTAACAACAGGTTTTTGATCACATCTTTGTTCATTAGTCCCCCGTGCCAGTCAAACTTGTTGGTCAGAGGCAGTTGAGGAGCAGCTGCTCAGCTGTGGGAGAGCTTTCTGGCCACTGATTCCATAGAGGAAAGGTAAATAGCTGCTGTGCCACTGGGTTTCACTGTGCCACCTGTTAGTTTCACTGAAGAAAAGAAGTTCATGAACTTGATGTTGGGTTTTTACTTTTTGTTTTTCATTTTAGACCTGCTGACTGAAAGTTTTTAGGTTGTTGGGTGTTTAGTTTTTATCTGTAAAACTTTCCTTCATCTAAAGCCCTGTGTGTGGTCTTTATGGAGCATTATTAAGTGCAAGTAGTTTCTTTACATGATTGCTGCTTTTTAACCCTTTTTTCCTACCTTTGGCATGGAAAGGCACACACACAAGTGGTAAACCCTCATATAGAAAATGTGCAGCAGTCTTGGGTTTTGAAATTTGCTTGACCGTGTTAAAAAAAAATTGTTACATGATTTTGCACTGACTGCATGAGGGTTGTTCTCTGTGTGCTAACATGAAATAAAAATCTTAGCTGTGAAAATAGCTGCCCAAGCAGAAAATAAAGGAGTGCACCACAGTACTCTAGTATAGCTTTAATTTATTTTAAAATTGAGTAAACAACATACAAAGAACAAAGTTTTCTCAATACACAGAATGGTTTTGTATTTTAGGGTCTAATAAAGGCAAGACCAAACAAGAACAGGGTTTGCTGTAGTATTGTTAGAGGGTAGAGTAGCTCTGATAGGATGATAGGCCAATGGGAATGGGTCTGTGTGATGAAGGGGTCTTCAGCAGCTTTGGAAATGTCCCATAGCATAAATTGCTTAAATCTGTATCAGATTAATGGTATGAAGCCATGCCCATAAGGGCTGTGAATGCACGTTCAGCTTGTTTCCTTAGGGGAACCATTAGGCATTTGCCAGACACAAGTGTAATCCCACGTAGTAAGAAATGAAAATGCCAGGAGTTGTACTGCCACTACCCAAAGCTGCTCCATCCCACTGGCACTTTTAACCACATGTCAAAAGATGTTCAATTTTATAGCAGTAACATTTACTTTGTGGTCCTAAATGAATGTTTGTTTTGGAAACCTCTACTTACACTCACTGTAGCACAGAGCCATGGAAACTGGAGTTGTCATTAAAACTGGAAAGACTCTGACTGGAAATAAATTATAGCTGTTAACAGCAAGGCTCACTAACTTTTCAAGCACTACTATCACTTCATAGAGCTGGGCAGTTTCTTCCATGTGTGTACCTACTAGATGGCCTGTTTTAATCAAAAGCAAGTTATTAAGCCCCAGTGCATGAGCAACTGGTGAAAAATATTTGACATGGCTTATGAAAGGTCAGGCTAAAATGGTCTAATGATCCCTTTTGGTTTTAATAAGTATGTACCTTGTTTCAGAGTTTCATGTTACATAAGAGCAATGCTGCTGGTGGAGGGTTTAGAGCACAAGTTTAATGAGGAGTGGCTGAGCAGGCTGGGGTTCTTTAGCCTGGATAAAAGGAGGCTGGAGGAGACCTTATCACTTCCCAAAACTCCCTGACAGGAGGTGGCAGGTGTGATGTAGGTTTGACTGATGTACCAAGTAGCAAGTGATAGGATAAGAGGAAATGGCCTCAAGATTTTCCTGAGGAGGTTTCGATTGGCTATTAGGAAATATTTCCTACAGAACAGATTATCAATCATTGGAACAGGCTGCTCAGGGAAGCGGTGGTGTCGTATTCCCTGCAGGGTTTTAAAATGTGAGACATGGGTTTATGATGGCCTTGGCAGTGCTGGGGGAACAGTTGGGCTTGTGGTCTCAGAGGGCTTTTCCAACCTGAACAAATCTGTGAATTTGTGATCATTGTCCCAGAAGGTTGCGGGCTGTGAAGGGACATGGAGACAGAAACATGGGAGAGGGATTGTCTTAAAATTCTCAGTCTGATCCTGTGAAATCAACTGGTAACACTAAAATACCAAATACTTTGGGCTCTATCATCAATCCAGTATAATCACTCCTTAAACATAGATATAAATTTAGCCCTCTAATGTACTGCTCCTCTTGCATCTTTCCAACCTAGAACTCTGCCCATGTGCCACTTGTGATGAACACTGTCAGAAATGACAAAACCTGGAGAATGCCTTGTGCAGGGCCCTGGAAGGATTAAGCCTGTCACTGGCCCCACTCCTAATGGTGTGCAGTTGGAAAAAGATTTCTCTTTGCACTGCCTCGTGCCTCGATTGCAGGGGAAGTCATCGCTGTGCCTGGCTGTCCCCAGTCACACACGTGGCACTGGAATGCAGATTCTCCTTGATTGCCTGAAGGATGCACCAGTCTGAGCCACAGGCTCTACCTTTTGCTGCACTTGTCGTTGTTTTTCGCTTTTCTTTCCTTTGGGAAGTGGTTCGCTAGGTTTTGTCATTCTTCCCTATGCAGGCAAGATTAAAGTGAAGACAAAAAAAGCTCCTTAAAATTTTTCAAGAACATTGACAATTGGTTCTTAAATTAGATGACCTTGCAGTTTATTGTGTGCAGGAAAGAACAAACTGGTGAAAAAGATAACGTTAAAAATAATGAGCATTTCAAGTCAAAGAATATCTAAAATTCTCTGAGATTTCCTGCCTGAGAATATCACCATACCATATAAAGAATTTCAGATGCTTTGCACAGGCAATTTTCAATCATAAATGACAGAGCTGACATTCTGACTCCTTTGGTTTTCCTCCACTCAAAACGCCTGAACCAAAATCACACAAACATGGGTCATGCATTTGCACAGTTCTGCAAGTATGAAAAAAACCCAATAAAACGCGAAGTGAGGAAACTAACTAAATCTGTTTTGCTTGTATCAGATGTTTCATCAATCCTAAGGGTGGGAATGCTGTCAAAAAGTATCAACCAGCTCCTGGACAATGCAGGGAAGCAGATTGTCTATAATATAAGTGGCAATGGAATAGTAATTCCTTAATCACCAGGATTATAATGGACATATTGAGATCAATGGGCAATTGTTCTCAATATATTCCTTATAATCTTTATAAAAACTGGTCTAATAGTACAATTTAAATCATAAATAAATTGCTTATTCTAGTGTCTCTAAATTTTTATTTTTTTTTTAAGTGATTTATATAAATAACACAGTGGACAGACAAGTCGCATACAAAGCATACCTAAGAATCCAAATTTTCGTTGTCAGGAAATCCTATCAAAAATGTGATTTAACTAAAAATAAAACTAATAATGCTGGTCCTTGGCCTACTTCTATCCCTGGGGCTTCAATTTAGCTATATGTTAAAACTGGCTTCTGAAAGATTCTGATATTCATTTTGACATCTAGTGGAATGAAAAATTGGAAGATATAAAAGTGGATTTTTTCCTTTTCCAGTGCAAAATTCCATCCTAGTTCTTTATGAAGTAATGCAACTTTGGATATTGGTTTTATAGTCACATTTATGGTCTGCTCTGACTTTGGAAAGCAAAGAATACCTATATCATAAATTTGAGCACTCTTGTTTTTCTTGATGCTACATTAATTTCTCTAGAGAATGATTGAATCTAAATGATGGTCAGAGATTGTCAGGATGCTTAGGTTTGTGGTTTTTTTTTCTTTCCTGTCACTGCCTTGGGCTACAGAAATATTCTAAACTGAGTAAATAATTTAGACCTTTAAACCAATAAAACTTATTCTGCTGATTTAAGTTAAAAGATACCAGAATTTTACATTTTATTTTACTAATCTTTTGTAGTCTTTGGTCTCATGTGATATCTTTCAACCTCTGAAAGCATTCCTAAGAGATTATTGGACTTGCTCCTCACCAGTTAAGTGTAATTTATTGGAAAATGTATGAACAGCCTCACAAAACATAAGAAAAATAACCAAAATGGGAATTATTGGTTTCACTCACTGAACATAAGGAGTGCAAATACAGAACATGAACCTGGGAACGTGTGAATTGGTTTTACATCAAGAGAATTGGAAAAGGCACCATGAGACAAGGGACTCCTGGCAGGAATTACTCAGCTTGGCTCCTTTGTTAGGGGCAGCCTCATTGAGCATTTTCAGAGCACTGAGGAGAGAAGTTTCTTGCTATTCTGCTTCAGTTTGGCTAATCCGCCCTGCTTGGTTAAAAAATTGCAGTCTTCTTAAAATGTCTTCTGCAAGTCTGTCCAGAAGTAATGAGACATTTATGCATACATTAATTATAGATTGAAACTGTCTCAGACTGGAAAGTGTCTTTTTCCTTCTAGTGTGGGCTGTGGAGCTTTTTCTCAGTGATGAGAAAAACACTTTGCTTTTCTATATGGACACTGTGCTTAGTAATCAGAGGAATTGTCCTGTTTGTGGTAAGTTTATGTTGATTTGACAGGTAGAGTACAGATGTGTAGATTGTTGGTTTAGTGGTAAAACAAAAAAGGCACAGATGAAACATTTTAAAAAATAGCTTCAGCAAGGGAAAATGCGAGGTGGCTTTGCTGTTCTTTTAGCCTGCTGATTTCTTTACAGATATGGTACAGCAGCAGTAGTGTAATAAAATTATTAAAGTTGTATAATCTAACGATTAGGAAAAAAATTCTTAAAATATTTTCATATTCCTGATACTTTCCTTCACATATATGTTTAATATTTCATCAAAAAGAGAAACAAAAAGTTTGTACTGTACTTGAAAAAAGAGTAAGGAATAGAGTTACCCTTTTTCAACCCTTTTCAACTATCTAGAGTAAAAACTCTCTGTTTCAAGCTCTTTTTGAAGTTGGATCTTGCAAAATCTAATCTTCTAAGTGCTTGTCTCTGTTAATTGGGTAGGAACATAGATACCTGTGCAGTGGCATGAAATATATGAGAGAATTATAGAAAGAAACAAACTGTGGATAAACCAATGAACCTTTGGAACTTTAAACACTGCAGGTGAAAAATCCTGGGTTTTGTCTTTCATTGCCTTCTTTGAATTTTTTTTTCTTTATCTGTAAGCTACTTGTGTGCAGAAGGGGATCATGCCATTAACATAATTCTGGATTTTTTTCCTACTTATAAATAAAAATTGAATCTGTAGAATCTGTTTCCATTGATTTGTAATGATGATATTAATTTTCAAATTAAATAAGGAAAATAGGAGAAGATGTGTGTAGAAGATATTGGAACAGCAGAGAATTAGCTCAAGTGGGTCTGAAGATGCAGAACTTTGTGTTTAATGAATGTTAAAGTTGATGTTGTCCCTGGACCAGGCTTTTCTGATATGGTCAGAACAGATACAGGCTCCTTTGTAGAAAAAAAAAATCCTATTTCCTTGAGTTAGGCTGTGCAAGTGCAGCCAAGGTGAGTGTTAAATTGAGAAAAAATAGGGTTACACCTTTAAGAAAGTGTTAATATTGTGTTAGACTCCAGATGCTCTTTATCATATAATCGTTATCATAAAAAGTCTTAATGTAAAAGATCCTAATAGAGTCCCACAGCGTCTCAGGAGCAACCTGGATTGGCCTTTGCATTTAAATTAGAGAATAATTAGATCCAGGAGGAGAAAAAATGGTGCAGTGCATTCTGCTTTTCTCTTCTAAGGGAAACACACACACAGTCCCAAAACTATTAAGTAGGCATTGTGAGAACATGGAATACATTTAGCTCTGTGGAATGAAAACTATTTATTTTTATCATGTATATCAGTATAAAAGTGCTGCATTGTCCTTATCTGTTCACATGCTCTCTTTAGCAGTTGGTGATCTCAAAAGATTCATACAGAAAAGAATAAAAACACCACCAAAAAAGTAGCCCTTCTTTATACCAGTGTCTTCAGGAAGTAGTAGACAAAAGCCAGATGAAGTTCCTGAGTTTTCTTGGGAAATGTAGTAATGCTGCCTACCTCATTTAATAGTACAGACAGAATATGTTAATTTGCAATGGTTCTGATTTTTTTCCTCAATATTTTAAGTTATCTTTGAGACTTTAAGCTGAAATCCTGAATAGCTTGAAGCCAGCACAAAAAAATCCCTATCAATTTTGAAGTTTCTCCATAATTCCTCACAAAACAATGTTCTTCATTAGTCTTGGCCAATGCCATCTGCAAGTGGAGCTCTGCTGGCATCTGTTGCCTTGTTCTACCTGTCTGACACACCTGCTGCACATAAAGACAGGGAGTAAGAAGTGATCTGTGACACAAGAAGGGTTTTAGCCCTGCTCTCTCTGCATTGACTGAAGTCCAACCTGCTGAAGGTGAATGGTGTCAAATCCAAGTGTCTGCCTTGGCATAGCCTGTGCTGGTCTGACACAGTTATCCTGAGAGGTTATGCTACTCCTGAATAAGGATTAGTGCTTACAAGGCTGAATGGGGCACAAAGGATGCTCTGTGCAACAGTTTTTCAAAGAATTTTTGCCAGGCCCTATGTACATAATCCCAGCAAACTTCTAGTGACCACAGCTGTGTTAAAATCAAAATGCAGCTTGCAGGTCCCTCGGCAGTGCTCACAGTTTATCTGTTTCAGTATTGCTCCTTGGAGAATCTGCTCAGCCTTTCCTGAGGTAGGCAGTTACAGGAGAGAGGCTTAAATATTTATGGCACCTTAAAGCACAGAAAAATTACTGCCTATATCACCATCTGTATCCTATTTCAAGGAAGCAAAACTCAGAATTGCAATAGAGTGTGGCACATTTTGTGTGGTAATGAGTATTAGAAGAGTTTGTGTTTGAAGTTAGAATGCAGGGCTAATGCAGAGGTTGTTACCACTGTGTTTTCTAAACTTCTCTTCTTTGTTCTTTTCAAAGTGCTAATATTTTTAGACATTCACTGGCTTTCCTGAAGGCTGGGAAATAGTCGAGTGTAGTCATCTGGAGCTGAAATATTTCCTATTACTTGCCTGTAAGAGATTTATTTGGACATCCTCACTGTAGTGAGAAAATAGCCTGTGTATGTGCCCTTAAAAAAGCAGTCCATGGAGAATATACCTATCTTTGTATGACAGATAAATAGTTCCATCAGGGTGAAGCTGAACTTAACATCGTATTATAATGTTTTTCTTATTCGAGCTTTGTTTTGAGGCAAGCAAACTTCTGACAGTCTCTTGAGGATGGAGATGTTTCTCTCCAGTGGGATTTTCTGTTTGGAGGATCAGCGGTTGCCCGCAGTGATGGCTGAGTTTGTCCTGTTTGCATTGGGCTCTGGCAGAAGGGTGTGGAAGGGAAGGGGTGAGATGACTCTGGGAAAAGCTCTTCTTGCTACAGGGGAGTTTGGAGCAAAGTGAAATGGGCTCTCAGGCTGCCTCCTGGACAGAGCCTCCTCCTCTGCTGTGTTCTCTGTGCTGCTGGGGCTGCCTTTGAAGCGCTGCAGTTGAGCCTTGTCCCTGTGCTCAATTTGCTCCATTTCTCAGGGGTTCCCATCAGCAGGGTCACTGTCACAAGGGCCTGTGCCTCTCGAGCTCACGGGCACTTTAGGGACTGGACACAGCTTTCATTTTAAACACATTTCTGTAAAGTGGGAGAAGTCTGGAGCGCCACATTTGGCAGTTTTCTCTCATGCTACAATTTTGTTCCAAATGAAATATGACAACACAACAGTTGCAGTAATTACAGTAATTGACTTCAGAGAGTTCAAGATGATCATGTAATTAGCTGCTTTATGGGAGAGAGATCACCACCATCCCCCTATTTCCACGCTTCTGTGGTCTTCAAAGGTGTATTACAGAGGGTGGTAAAACAAAGCACTTCTACCTGAGTTCTGAATACAGTTCACAAAGGCTGACTTGTGAATTTAGAAACAAAATCAAACTGCCATAAGGAAAAAACCACATTGCCTTTTTTCCTAGCTAGAAGTTGTCATGTCGGTGCTCTTGCAGAGCCAGAACATGATGAGAGAGGTTGTAATTGGCAGAGAGATAATTCATTTGAAAACGTCTCTTTTACTAAGGAATTGCAGGTAATTTCAAGAGAATAAATTAGATGCCATAAAGAATCTTTACTGATGTCTTTTCAAACTTTCTGTGGGAGAAGGCGAGGGCAAATAGTCTATTGAGAATTTTTATATAAGCTGTGAACAAAACACATAAAGCTCTAATTGTTAGGAAACCACTGTGCTCTAAACGGTTCACATATAATAGGATCATTTCTATGCAGCTTCAATAGGACATTCTTACATTTTCTAGAAAAGAGACTCATGGCATGGCAGAAGTTTTGTGCTTCTTTGTCTACAAAATAATTTTGTAAAGAAAAATGGCAAGACAACCCTACATCCATCAGATTTACCCAGTTGTTGATTAGTTGTAAAAGAAAAATAGATACCTCTGATTTAAGTGATAGTAGTAAATCTTTAATTTTAAAAGCTAAATAAAGAAAATCTGGTGAAATAAGATTATTAGAGGTGTGCACAGATTTGGAAGCTTAAGATAGAATGCAATTTTCTTTTTCACCTTTTTTAATCACTGAAAGCACAAGATAGACACCTAAAATGAACCCTGCTCTCTCTGCATTGACTGTACACTATCAAAAGTCAAAAAGTAGAAAAGTCAAAAAGACTTTGCTACTGCATAGAAAAACCTTCTGACTTAAAAATTCTAGTTAAAATCCCTTGGCTGTTTGTACACTTCATGTACTTTATTAGGATATGCAGTAAACTTAGAAGTTATCTTCATCCTCAGAAGAGTCAAAACTTAAATGAAACAAAGATGAACAAGTTTATCCAAGTTACCTCTGCTTTGAGCAGGAGATTGGATCACGATGGCATCTTGAGGGACCCCTCCAGTCTGAGTTACATTATGATTCTCTCATTAACTTTAGTATCTTAGTTAGGGATGTTATTTTCTGGATTCAGATTTAAGGGTAATAGGCATTAATCCCTTTTGTAATCCACAGTAACTAACCTGGTGATCCCGAGTCATCCACTTGCTAGCTAAATTGTGTTATTATAACCACCAGGAGCTTGGTTATGTCCATAATGGAGGGAACCAGTGTTTGGAGAGATAGTCCTTGTGCTACCTGACACTTTAAATGCTGCTTTCTTCTTTGATCTGGCCATGGGGAAGGAAATAGATTTGGAAAGGGAGGATGTAAATATTCCTTTTTTCAGGTATGAAGCAGCAGGTGGGTGCTGGATGTGGCTATTTTAGCACCTAGGGTAGCTCAGCACTAAACACTGTTTCTTGGTGTGCATGCACACACTGAGAACTCACAAACCAGAAAAGCAGCATCTTCCCAGTCTATGTTAATCAGTAGAACTTATAAGAATCCAGATTCTCATGGATCCACTTCCCCATATAAAACTTTTGCTTTCTGATTATGCAAAATAGGAATTGGCACCTGAGTGCCCACAGCGTTTAAAGGGCTTGAGGCTGTAGCCTAGTCAAAATTTCTGAAAATGTCTGTATGAAATATGTAGCAGAGAAGATAGCTAAGCAAGAACACACTCAGCCTGAAAAAAGCTGCCCTTCCAGAGTCAGAAAATTAGAAATGAAATCCTCTTCAAAGTGATAAATGCAGTGAGGTATTAAATAGACTTTGAAGGGACTCCTCCCCTGCACCCACCAAAAACATTTCTCAGGAGAGGGAAGTTTATCTTCTCTTCCATGCTGTTTATTGTTGCAGGATTTTGCTGATGCATTAGCTGTGAACAGCTACAAGTGAATGTTTTTCAGATGGAATTTGAAATGGAGAACCATGCATTACAAGAATAGCAAAACAGCATTCTTTGTTCATCTTAATTCTTTCAATATGTTGACAGAGCTATTGCCCAAATGACCTTCTCTTCAAAGTATTGCAAATGATCTGCAATACGATCAGATTGTTTCTTAACTATCTGAGAGATGGTGTCTTTTTTTTTGCCTCCTTACTTCTCCTGTGGGTACATAACTTAAAGGTTATTATTTCTGCCTAGCTGTTTTCCTGAGTTCTTTCTTTTTGTGTGTAAAGGACATGTTTTTATCAGACCATGCTGATCACTACTGAGAAAGCGTGTGGCTGTTATGGCATGCTCAACTGCTCCCACATCAAGAGCAGTTTTTAAATTTTATTATAAATCATAGTACCACATAAACTCAAATTATTTTTTCTTTAACTTCTTCTGGAAGTTACTTTCCTCTACAATAATTTTATTAAAAATGAAAAGCTGTTTAAAAAAAACAACCAAACAAAAAAAACCCCCCAAAAAACTGACTTTAAAATGCTATATAATAAATTCCCCTTTTAAAAATGACACTAAAAAAAAGTAAAACCCTTGGCAATCTAGACCTTCAGTCTGATCCTGACTGAGTTCCTGGCAGTGTTGTTCACTGATTTCTGGCTTTAAATGTACGAAACTCATGGAGAAAGCTTCAACTACTGGCAGGATTTTCTGCAGCCTGTGGGCCAGGATCAGCGCCCTCCTGACAAGCCATGCCTGAGTTGAAGAAATGCTTCAGTGACTGAGGCTTTGAGGGTAACACTGCCCTGGTGCAAAAGCAGTTGCAGACTCTGTAATGAGGTAGTTGTGTCAGAAGCAAGAGTGTATTGATTGTCTAGATAGGATTATGGAGCACCAAAACCAACTCCATTTAATGGATCCATTTAATCCATTTACTGGATGCTCTAGTGAGATCCCAAGCTCTGTAGCACTGTGATGTGATACTCCAGACAAGAGATCTGTGGTAAAGGAAGTTCCATATATGAAAGAATTTTACACTTCAAAACTGGCTTGCTTTTCTGTTGGAATGAAACAAAATATCCCTGAAGTTGTATTAAAAAAAACTAAACAAACCAAACAAATAAACTTACTTAAATAAACCAAAAAATCCAAACAACCCAAACCACAAATGAAGTCATATTTATATATATTAACCTCTTTAAAATATTTACCTGGGTTGCGAATGGTTTTAAAGCTCCACAACACATATTTGTTTTTCCTGTTCTTTAAGTTTTCTTCCTGTTTGGCTGTGTAGCTCATGTGCTCGAGTTTTCCCTTTATTCTGGTGTCATTTTGCAGGATGACCAGGAGAGCCTAATCAGTTTGAACTAAAACATTCATTGTACCACGTACCCCTGTGGAGTTCCTTTCTGAGGAAACACGAGTGATTCTCACATTGGAGATGGAAAGTTTCCAGCCCTCTGAATGCTGAATGCAGTGCCCTGTGGGAAAGGCATTTTTCATTTTTCAGTGTGCACAGGCCCCATGTGCCCGAGTCAAACCGAGCTTCCAGGGCTGTGCTTGAGCAGCACCCGCAGCTGGCAGCACAAAACCAGAGCTGCTGCAGCCTCAAAAGGATTAGCTTTTACTTCCTTACAATTTCTCCTTTCTGAATGGATGAACATGGTAGAGTAGTTATTTCTTGTGGTCACATATCATACACCATTATGCCACTTGTATGAATTATTATATTTTTCCTCTAGAAAAGTCTACACAGCTTGCTGGGGTTTTTTTGTTGGTTTGTTTGGGTTTTTATTTTGTTTTTTCCTACCCCATCATAATGCTGTGTGATAGACAGGAGCTTGTCTGTCTTTGAAACATTTACAGGTTCCCTAGCTTCACATTTGTTCTTCCCAGGAAAACATTCATGTTTGCTATGACAGATATGAGCTGGCAAATATTTGGTCTTATTCTCTAAGATTTAGGTGAGCTATGATGTTACAAGTTCAGTACTTTAAAAACGTAGTTATTTGTCTGAAGTCATCACCAAAATTTGGTATCTGATAATCAGAGTGACATTTCTTCCCACTGACAACATGTGATGTACTTTTGGTCACAGGAGGAAAGAGCAATCAGGAAGTCACCTTGCCCAGGTACCCCAGTTTGACACAGTGATTAACCATCTATCTTGGAAGAGCTCACTTTGTCTCATCTCTGGATCCTGGTCTCAGCTCCTTCCTTTAGGCCTTCTCCCAGAAACACAATGGGAACAAACCAGGCAATGGAATAGCTGGAAAAATGTGGCATCACTAAAGCGTTTGTGGCCGTATCTACAGGGATTTAATTGTTCCTTCCACAAAGTCTGAAAGAGGATTTAACCAATCCATTGACATCAGCTGGGTCTAGCAGCCTTAGCCCTCACAGCATAACAAATGTATGGAACTACATCAAAGACATAACACTTGCCTTTGATTTTGGTTTAGCTATTTCCATTTGAAACAAATGTTCAACACAGAGCACATTGCTGATTGCTGAAACATGGTGATCCATAACACGAGTCGTGGGTGAATAACAGCTATAGGAGAGACTGGGTTTTGTCTCATTTGTTTCATTATGCAGGTGTGAGCAACATGGACTCCAATTGCCTTTGGAGCAAAAATTATTAGGGAAAAAACCTATCTCAGCAAGAAACGTGTAATGGGATTTTGTTGTGGACTTTGTTTTGTCATTAGGGGAAATGTTCACCTTTTAGTTTCAGAGATATTCCACTGCTGGCCTTGATATTTGCTGTATGAGTTGTGGCTCGGGTGGCAATGCATTTCCACAAGGAGACAAGGTGATAACTCTTCTGACTGGTTATCGCTTTTTCAAAAATAAATCTCAAGGGATGGATGCGAAAAAATATCACTGGATCAATGGCAATCCAGGCAGAAATGGTCACTGCTGCAGACAAGGGTGCTTTTCTGTTTTCCTTTGTTATGGCAAATATGGTGGTTCATATTCACTGTGGATTGTGCAGGGCATGTGAAATGAAATGCAAAAGTAAAATAGGAAAAAGAAAAAGCTGCAGTCTAGGGAAGTTGAAATTTGAATTATAGTGGCTCATAAAAGCTGCAATAAAGACTGTGGCTCTGGTATAAAAACACAGGAAGGAACTGTCTCTTTCACGAAGAGATTTTAATATTGGGTCCTAATCCTACAAAAAATTACACCACTCCTAAACTTAATACATACGTTATTGAAGTCATCAGAACTCCAGAATTCTGAATTGCAATCTTTATTGCCAGAACACATCTGTGGAGATAAATGCCCTGTTGAAGTTAATGTGAGTTTATAGTGTAAAGAGTTGAAGTTAACAGATCTTGTGTGCACAGGCAAGGCTCTGTGGACAAAGGGGCTGGCTTTGCATATTATGAGGCAGCAAAAGAGCTGAAATAGTCTCAAGTTAACTCCTTTTTTTCTGTCAATAGTCTCAATATTTGCCTTTCCAGACTTGAACTGCTCCATTTTGTTGTTTTACTCTGGCACTTCATTTTCTTTATCATTAGTCATTTTATGTAGACAAAAACTCAGTTTTTGCAAGCTGCTCAGTTTTGGGGAAGACTTGGTAATGGAGTCAACTTTCTAGATTGCAGTTCTTTACTACCAAGCTCAAACAAAAGGCTACTCCCCCAGGATTTCACCATGCAAGTCTTCACTGAAAACTCTGTCTTACTGGCCTGTTCTTCCACAGGAAAGAAGTGAAATTATCTCTTCTTCATTTCTTCCTCTATTCATGCAACTTGATGCCACTTTTGCATTCTTCTGTCTTCTGTTACATTTAAAACAAGCAACACCCAGAAGATCTCTACCTCACTGTTTCAACTCCTAGCATTCCATTTTTTGGAGACGATAACAGGTTCCTGTGTTTAGCTTGAGGGTCATATTTTTCATTAAATTCTACTTAAGCAGTACTATGTTCCCTGACATGGTTTGATCCATCCTGTGTCTCTAGGCTGCACAGTTATGGTGTCTCTCTTTTCAAAGGTGAAATGAGTGTGCACAGGTATAATTCACATGCTATGAAAATTCTTAAGTCTCCTCAACTCCAGTATGCTGCTAATGAAGGCTGCATGTCAAGGCCTTGATAAGTATCCCTTCCTTTTTGTGCTTTTCCATGGTGTCAGGGCAGGATGCAGGACAGGTTGCTGTGAGTGCCAGACCCCTGACGTTCTGAGAGGGGAAATGCTCTCCTTTCCTCACTCTTTTATTTTGGTGCTGCAGAGCCCAGAGTGTCATCAAAGTAGAGAGCATGCTTGCAAGGAGAACAGCAGCACATGGAGGCAAAATTGGAATGACTGAGCAAAGCTGGGAGCAGGAAACGGGTTTGATGTTGAAGTCAGCTGCCTCAGCCGTGTTGCCATTGGAGCTGTTTGACACCAGTGTGTGGGGACAGTGTGGGAGGCAGTCCCAGGAGAGGGGAGGGGGTCAGCACAGCCCCTAGGAGTGGTACCTGCTCGTGCCCTTACTCAGCCTTTGAGGGCTGCAGGAGAGGAGTCCCAGCCTCACTGGAATTTGGCAACGTAAGCAGATGTTATCCTGTACCTAACAAAGAGAGGATTATGAATCTGACAAGGCTGGGCATTTGGGATAAAGTAATCTTATGAAGGACTGATCTGCTTTACTAACAGGGAAGCATTGGTTGCATTTTTTTCCTTTTTTTTCTTTGTAAGCAGCTGTTGAATCTTTTGAAATGAATCTCACTGTAGAATGCAGTCTCTTTGACAACTCTAAAGAATGTAAAATCCAAACTCAAGGTGACTGAGTCATCTTCAAGTAGCACTTGAGCTATCAGTTGTTGCAGAACATGACTTTTCCTTTTGCCTGTGGATTTTCAGTTTTTCCCCCCGTTGCATAAACTTAGTTTTGATGCTGGGAGAGATCATGTAAAAATAACATGCAGAATAGTTCTCTGTATGCTCTTGAGTGTTAATGCTGACAGGATTAAGTGATCTGTGGGAGTTTATCTCTCTTAGAAAACAAGTTTGATCTTGTACCTGGAGTTCTGATCCTTTCTGTGCAGAAAAGGAAAGAATCCTATGAACACTAATGGAGAAGTTGTCAAGGAGAAGTCTGGTACTTGTGAAAATTCAGGCTATTAACAGATGCTTATTTTTTATCTTGTGAGGAAAAGGGATAAATTTCAGATTATAAAAGTCAGTGTAGGAACAACAAAGTATACTAAATTACCTGTCTTAATTTTAGTTGCTTTTAAAGTTTATCCATTTCTTCTTAGACCCCATTGTATAAAAGCCAGCTCTATGATTGGGTCAGCTGACTTCTGCTGATATTACTTTAATGGATATTTTATTCTCTTTGTAAAGGCCCTCAGAAATGGGCTCCGAAGAAGAGCTAATAGCCTTTTATATGGTAGATGAGGGAGAAATATAGTTGTTTGATACCCAGCTTTTTTGGTTTTAATTAATAGATCTGTGCACTAAAACCCATGTCCTTTGGGTCCTTGTTTAATAGTACAGGGGTTAATCTTGCAATATCTGGCAATTGTTGAGATTCCACCAAAGCTCTTCTGAATTGAAAGAGATGTGCTCAATTTTTAGAGTTTTTGGCCATGGTAAGCCAGTCAGCAAAACTGAACTGAATAAAACTTGTTTTAATAATAACATCCTAGGAGCTGAATCTGTCTCCAAATAAAAAAAAAAAATCACACATACAGTCTCAAAATAATAAAACAACAGTGCATCTCCAACCAGAGAGGTTACATTGCCAGGACCTGAGAGCACCAAGAGGCTTTAATGACCCTGAGCAACACCAACCATCAGGTCTAATATGAGAATACACCTAAATGCAGTTCTTAATATCCTAATAAAGACAAAGCTATCTCTTCTCATTAAATAATGTGCCGACCTTGAATCAGTGTTTTTATTAATGCTTAGATGCATTTGCCAGTTTTATCCCCAGCTTCTCCCCAGCTTCCCCTGGAGTGCCCAGCACTTGGCACTGGTGCTGCACACAACAGTGCCCCTGTTTCAGCCATGTATTGGATGAATGAAATACAAGTCGAGTGTTGTTTGATACCAACAGTTTCCAGATGTCCTTATTAGTCCAATTTTTCAATTTAGCCAATGTGGCTGTGGTACTTTACTTAGTACCACTGAATCTGGCTTTGAAATCCCAGCGGGGACCAGAAATACTCTGTTGTTATTCCTTCTGCACGTTTTCCAGCCACACCTAAAATTGGTTTTGCACTTCCAATCGACAAGATTAAGTTACAATTAGCTGTCTTGCTAGATTTTGATTGCATTTGTAGAAAAAAAAAATCTTTCTGCTTATGAAGGAGTTGGCTACTTGTGCTCCTATGCTTGACATGCAACAGTTCTTAGTGGCTTAGAGTATGACATTAATGATGAAAATATCTTTGATATGTTTAAGCTCAACACACCAATGCAGCACACACAGAAACACTAGCACTAAAGGAAAGGATTTTCAGTAGTCTTTTCTAGCTGGTCCTCAGAACAATAAAAAATCAGCAGCAGATCTCATGAGTCAGTAGAGAGGTAATGCATTTTCCCTCTCCCTCCTCCCTCCCCTCCCTCAAGACAATCTGATTTTTTAATAAAAATAGTTTTTATTTGGTAAATGTTTTTATTTATTTTCACCTATGAGCTTCCTGAAAACCATTTTATTTAACCCTGAGGATTTTAAACTCCACTGTTCAGGGATTTTTCTCTGGTTCTGCAGAGAATTTAGAAGAGATCCACTCTGAGAGGGGATTATCTGCTATCTGCCTAATACAGATTTTACTGCTTCTCCTAAAGTATTTAGTGCTGAGGGCTGTTAAGAGCCATCTTATTGAAATAGATGGGCCTCAAGTCCAGTCCCAAAGAAGTACCTATATTCTTATTTGTTGCTGTCTGTTACACACCATCAGCTTCTCCTTGAATTTGCTAAAAAGGAGCACAGTAAGTGCTGGATACAGGAATAAGCCTGGAATTGAACAGAAAGCTAGGTGGCTCTCAGGTGTGGGAGGGTTCCCACTTGGATTGGAGAATTCATATCCTAAACATCTGTAGGACTGCAGATCCTTCTGTGGAAAGGCTTGGGATGGGTCAGGTACATGCAAGGGTCCAATAATTGCTCTGGGCTTTAACAGAGGTTCCTTGGCTCTGGCTGGAACTGTTCTGTCTCTCACACACCCTGGCTGCTGCACAGAAGTGTCAAGGACAACATGAGCAACCTTTCTATGCTTGGATGTATTCAAAGCAGTGAACTTTGTATCTGTAAGAGAAAACCACTGGTATTTTACAAACTGTAGGTGCTTGGAACTTTGGTGACCTGTTGTCTTACATTAAAAGCAATCGTCCTCTTCCCAGGATACTGGAGTGCAGCTCACTGTTGGTGTGTCAGCACATTCTCTGTGCTGTAAGAAGGATGTCTAGAAGGCTTTAGACTTTGAGTTGCCTCTTTCCTTTCTGGTTACTAAAGGTAACTCTTTTCAGAGATGCTCTGAATTGGACAGGATAGTTGAAATTGGCCTAATAGAAATCTGTGGGTTTACATAAAATCCCATCTTTTCTTGTTTACTTTGCCTTGATACTTTTTCTTTCTGGACTTTCTAACTTTTTATCTGCTCTCCAAGATGTGTTTCTGTTTGAGTCTTGAACTTTAACTGGTCTTGAAAACTCAATAACTGCTTCTGGGAACATTGAAACCTTCCTCTTCTTCCATCAAATCCTAAACCCCTTGGATGCCTAAATCCTTCTTTAACAACTCTTAACACACACACCTCTCTCCTATTTGAGGTAAATTTCAAAGCTTAAGGTAAATTAATATTTAAGGTAAATATTTCAAAAGGTATCAATACTCACTGAGCTTTTATTTTTTTTAATCAGGACTTCAATAATTAAAATACTGCTGGAAAGAAAAACACTAGAGTCTTATGACTTGGGTACTCTCTTGAGCTAATGATTTCTCTAGCTGAAAAAAATGTGATTTCTTTATCATTCTGTTGTTTTATTGGATGGAGATTTGATCATTCCTGGAACACAAGGAGAGAGTATTTTCTAACGGAATATGAGAATGCAGTGCTGCCACTCAAATGAAGGGGGAAGGAAGGTACTGCTGATTAGATGTGGCCACAGAAATGTCCCCATGTGTCATTAGGACCCCTGGGAATTCTGCTCCCTTTAATCCTCACCTACCTCAGTTAACAACTCCTAGAGAAGGGCTTCTCTTAAGCTTGTGTACAGAGAGGACTAATACATGTCAGGAGAAGAGAGATTTGACACTTTTTAAAAGTGTTTGGTGCAAATACCTGTTCTTATTTTGTACCACTAATGGAAACAGGTAGATGATTTTGAACCTGGAAGGAAATGATCTCTGGTAGTACAACTGTTCCTTGCACCAGGGTTCTATGTGCTAACAATATTTACTTTTCATTACTGGCTTATTCCTCTTTGTTTGGTTGTTTTTTTCCTTCTCTCTTGGAGTGGATTAGAACAGCTCAAGCTACACAGAGATGCTGTGAAGAAGACAAAGCAGAACAAAGCCAGAGATTTCTTTCACTGAAAAATAACAAACCCCTCCTACAATTGATGCAGCTGCTTAAGTTCTTTTCCTTCTCTAATCTTTCTGACATCTGGAGTTGCTGAATGCAAGCAAGATATACCAGTACTTCAACAGATCTATTCAATAGAGTCTGTAAATAGATTAGATTTAATTCAGCTAATGGAGGGAGAAAAAAGAAAAAGGTAAGGACAGTAGTTTTACTAGATGTTGCCAGCACTGCTTGTTTTGTTTTTTTCTTTATCCCTCCCTTAGCAAATGCTATTACTGTAAGAGGCAGAGCTGATAGATTTACTTTCTTCGCTGTTGCAGTTTAGGAAAGTTCAAGAAGTCAGCTATCAGATTCTGGGGGCCTTGCAGGCAAAGGAATTTCAATTTCAAAGTACAAGAGATGGAGGTTTTGAAACAAAGGATCATCAAACACTAATAATTCCTGACTGTTGCTGGAGCTCTGGAGTAGGTAGGAAACTGTGCCTCTTTTTAAGGGGCAGAGAGTGTAACAGTGAGCCTTGCACTCAATCCTTTGGGACAATATCAGGGTGATACCAGGGAAGTCAGATGTGAACAGACATTATTTAAGGCCACTGAAAAAAACCCAGCATGTGCATGCCTGGGAAATTGATGAAAAGTAAAAGGACTTCTGTGAGAACTCCTGAATCCCATTTCCAAAGCACCTCAGAAATCAGCTTGTCTTGGTGAGTTCTGCTCTGGAAGAGAGTGTGGTGTCCTTCAGCCCCCAAGCACTGGGAATGTTCACTGATAGTGTGTGGCACTCAGCTGCTGTTAAATGTATTCATATCACCACAGACATGACATGCACACCCTTTATAATTAAACTGCACAAAAGTAATATTCAACAGAACAAAAATCTCAATTTTCACCTTTGAAAACTATTGCAAATGCCATCTCAATTACCCAGCGAATTTTGCTTTCCATAAAGTGCAGTTAGGTGTATTTTTCAGCAAATAAACTATTTGTCACAAAAATTGCAAAACTTTTTAAAGAGTTACCTTTAAATCTTCTTGTGTTGCTGCTTTCCCAGACAGACTTTCTCAGCCCATGGATTTACTTTGCAGATTTGTTTGTAGATTTAGTAGACTCACTGTGTTCCCAGTTGTATGATGTTGCATTTGGCTGTATTAAAATGCATTTTTTAGGTTGCAAGTGATTCATGTCTCTCTGCAAGAGTAAAAGTAACCTGCCTCTGCTATTTACTACACCACAAAGATTTGCAGCAGCAAAAAAATCATACCAGCAAAAAATTCGTAATTTGGTTTTGCTGTTGACAAAAATCCACAATAATGTGGAATTGAGCTCTTGCTTTGACCTAAGACTGAAAAGGGATCAAGTCTCTTGTTTCTTCTTATTAACATCTACATCTTGAATCCAGTCAAGCAACCATATTTTTTAGTTGTCTTATTGTATTTTATAGAGAAGTTCTTAATCAAAAGTAACATTAAAAGCCAAGGTACCAGTGTGGCTATAACTGGCCCAAAATTACTTAAATAAGCGAAGTAAATAATAGATTTGCAACAGCAGCTATGTGGTACAAAAGTGCTGCTGTGTGACTTCTTTTTGGTTTTGATAGTGTGTCCCAGATATAACCTTAAATGCTTTGTGTAAATTTTTACTGCCAACCAGAGAAGGAAGTGATGTCTCATTATCCAGGCAATATTTAATATTAGTGCACTTTGAAATACTCTTGGCAATCACAGAATCTTTTGGCATTAATGTTAACAGAAAGAAACCTAAACAAGAAAACCCCAAAAATAACAAAAAACCCAACAAAAAAACCACAAACAACCCCCCAAAATCCCCAAAGAAGCAAAATTATGAGCATTGCTAATTCTGAAACCTGTGTAACTATTCCTGCAGGTCACTGGTGTCTGTTCCCTAGGTTTGTCAATAAAAAAAAAGAGTTTGATTTAGAAAGTGGTCCCCAGTATTTTTCTTTTGACAGAAGGTACGCTCTGTGTTTTACAGACAGTCATAAAAGACTCAGAATTTTTATTGCTACTTGACAGCTATGCCAAAAGGCCCTACAAACTCCCCAGGCTTCTTTTATCCAAATCTGATCTTGTTGAGAGTTAGTTTTCTCTGATGCTGGCCCTGTTGGTGGGTGGGACAGAAGGTGGAAATGGTATTTCCCCAAAACAATATGTCAGTTTTAGCTGGCAGCAGGGTGGATTCCTGCAGGGGAAGGATGGGACACAGATGGGCAGAGATCCCAGAACTGCACAGGCAGGGTGACTTTTGAACAGAGCAAAACACAAATCTGAAGCTTTGAGGTTTCCCTGGGCATGGAAAGGACCTCAAAATATTTGTTGTAACTCAAAAGGCTACTGGAAGCCTCCAGGAAGAAAGATTTAAGAAAAGGACTGTCCCTGCAGGGATATCGTGGGCTCTTGGTGGCTTTGTTTGCCATTTGTTTTAATCCATTTTCCCCAATACATCTGAACTCTCTGTATATTAAATCATTACTGACTGATTTTAAGTCAGTAGTTTGTGGTCTTGCTAGTATAAACTCATAGTGTTTCTTAGTGTGTTTACTTTAAGGAGAAAAAAAAAAGAAGAAATTTTAATATCCAGACTCAAAGTGATTTAGGATGATATTGTATATTGTGACATGTTTATATGATAATATGTGAACACCTATGTCTGCAAGATACACTTAGAATTAATGGCACCTTGCACTGAAAGATGACTTGGAAGAATTTATTGCACTTTCTTTGTGAGGCTGAGTATTTTGGAATGGCGAGGGGCACTAATCACAAGGAACATGTGAGAAATGTCAGATCTGAGATTCTCAGGACAGAAATTACAGAAGCAGTTCCATCAGGTGTGTTGCTCCAGCAAAAGCCAGAGGCTGATGGGCATCAGTAGGGACGCCCTGTGGATGGTATCAGCAGGAAATGCTCTTTCAGCTTGAATTGGCTGTGGTCTGTGCAATATGCATCCAAAATCCTTCAGACACACGGGGCAGTGGTTTGTGTGTCCCACATGCTCCAGCTCACTCGTGGCAGGGTGCTCTGGCTCTCACTCGGGCTGTGGGGCTGAGTGCAGTGTCCCTGCCTGAGGACACTGTGCTGTGACAGCAGTGACACTGCAGCAGCACGCTGGGCAGGCAGCTCTGAGCCTGCCAAAACAGCCTGGGCAGAGCTCTGTGATAACCTACAGCTCCCAAAGTGAGCTCCAGTACAGCCAGCAAGGCTACAGGGAGCTTGGAAATATTTCCACTGTATTTTATGGAGTAGATGGTACCCCCTAAAAAAGAGAATTGATATCCTGGATATCAGTAGATTTTCCCAAAGGTTCATAAATGGCAAATTATTCCAGTGACTGGTTTTAATCTAGTGACTGGGTTTGTTTGGATTAAAAACCTTTCAGCTCTGTTTTTACACAGCTCCCATGTTTGTGTGATTGCTTCAATTTGCATTTATGAGTCTAACATATTGAAGTATCAGCACTCAGATCTAAAATCAGTAGTGTTAACACTATGCACTAGGAATTTTTATTTAATGAAAATACTAATTTAAAAAAAAATCCAGACAGTGAAATAATGACAATACCAAAGAGTAAACAGGCCACTTAATTTTTTAAATCTTCCTCTGCCACTGATGCCCATGGGATTATTACAATAATTTATTTTCTTTATCAATTTATTTCTTGTGCCTTTAGGCTGGAGGGGAAAATAAGCCCCCAACCTTATGGGGCTGTACTGAGGATAGCAGCAGCATTCACTGCTACAATGTTTTTTGAGTTTTGTAAATTTGTCTAAAGGACTGACAATCAGGGGAGAAATAAGCCAGTTTTTCAAACCTGTTTGAGTCAGAAAGGAGTGGTTGGTGTGATTTTCCAGGTGATGCATCATTGTCCCCCTCCATTTCACTGCAGGGATAATTTCTCTTGCAAGGTCTGTGCAGTTGTGGTGCAGCTGGGATAGGAAAGGGGGCTGGAGGAGTTCCTGTTTGCATTTTAGCTGAGCATCAGACAATGGAGCAAAGAGTGGCAATGCTAAATGTGCAAAGAGAGGCCACCAGAGCCCAGAGAAGCATCTCTGGTACAGAAAGCCTGGCAGGGATGTGAGGGTGAACTGCAGGGAGGAACTTCCCAACGCTGTTCCCTCGCTCACAGCAGGAATCATTGAGAACAAAGAGCACCATCAGTACAAACGGGGGCCAAGACTTGTTTTGTCTGTCCAGCACTGCCAAGAACAAAGTCTTGATCATCTTGGTTGTCCCAAGTCCTATCCAACAGCTTTTGAGATGATTGAGTTTATACTACTGGAGTTTATATCCTCCCCTATTATTTTTTTCTCACCTGACTGTTGGTAATAGTAGCCAATTTCTTGTGTGATGAGAAAACCTGTGTTTCAGGGAATGCTGCTGCTCCCTCATGTGAGATTCCTCTGGTCTCATCTCATCTCAATATTACATTTTTTAGGCCAGTCAGACTGAAGTTGGAATATATGAGTTTCTCTCATCTGAATTGTGAACGGGCATTGATGAAATTTATTTGTGTTTGATGTGTATATTTTGCATCATTTGCAATGAGTTCATAAGGAATGGTAATGTTTTAGTGCTTAAATGATAAACTTCTGAAAAATAACAGTCCCTTCACTCGTGCACCAGGCATGATGTGAAGCATTGCACAGGCCAGCCCTCTGCAATACAGAGAATTTGTAGTAAAGAGGTTTTCTAGTCCTTGAGGGACATCAAGTGTTTTCTAGCACTTTAAAGCACTGTATGTGAATATATTACAAAAAAAAGTGCCAGGTATTGTGGGTTTTAAACAGTTCTACTCCATCAAATTAAATATCTCCCTTTTTGAGTGTTTTATTAAAAAAAAAAACAAATGAAAAAACAAACACAGAAAACATCCAAATCCCAGTGAATTTCAGATGGAGTGTGTGGGTATCCAGATTCAGATCTTTCTTTCTAACAGATAGGCCTGCCTATTATTTCTTCATGCATATTGGAATTAGCCACCTACACCAAAGTGGGCATCAGATAAAGAATTGTTCCCTTATCACAAAATCTCCTACAAAGTGCAAGTCTGGGAGAAAGATCAGCTGGAATTGAGTTATTGCTGACTCAAGTTTGGTCCCCTTTTTGTCTTAGAAACTGGGGAAAAGTGGTGCCCTTGATTCAGGAAGACTTTTCATTACGGGTGCCTGACCTCAGAAGGGCTGGGGCAGGGAGAGCAAAATGCTCGTGTGCTTTTTGTATAAAAAAACTCAGGAATGATGGAGAGACCAGGGAAATGGGTGGTGCCCAGAGCTTTGGAGTGTGTGAAATGCTCTGTTGGTGAGCACTGTCAAGTTAAAAATTAAGAAAAGCACAAGGATTTGTTGTCTATCTCCTAGAAATAGGAAATATCCCACAAAGTTAAAATAAGAGAAAACGTTATCCATTCTAAGTTTATAGAGATGAAATAGAGTTACTTTATGACAAAGACTTGGTAGTAAAAGGTGGTATATAAAGCAGTTGATAATACTGGTAATGTGGAGTAATATTTGCTGTAGGAATCAGGGGATTTTGATACTTAGTTCTGCCATTGATTCACTCTTGTCAGGCTTTGTCAGCAGTGTCTTCATTTCTACTGTGATAAAAGATGGCTGATAAATGTGCTCCTAAAGATCTACTGGACTTCTAAAGATTTTGTGACTGTAAAATTTGCAGATGATCACAGTGGTATGATCATTTGCAGCAATATTTTTAAATTTTTTCTCTTCATAAGGATTTTTCCTTCTTTTTCTTCTTTTGAAAGTTAATTTATATTAGGAGTAAATGTTTCATGATACACCCATATGAAATGTTTGTTTACTTCTCAAGGTTTCATTAAACCCCAAACTGTTATGTCTTCTGTGATGATGAGACAGCTTGTCTCAATTATGGTCAGCCACTAAATCATTCATGTCAACCCTTATGTTTATGTAACACCACTGCACACAGGGCTGAAGCTGGAGTCTTAAAGCAGCTCTACAGTAATTTTTGTATGAGTTGATCTTGGGATTTTTCAAGAGTTTGATTCTACTGGCATAAATTGTTGTCAGTGGGATTAACAGAGGTGAGAGCAGAGAGCACAGACCCAGTTGTGCATTCCCCAGGCACTTGTTCCACAAGCTGGGATTGCCAGCCTGCCCTCGTAGGTGCAGGGGCCCATCACCTTAGCCCTTGTCCTGAAACAAATGTTTCATTTAAGAGGGAAAACTAGAAATGGTGTGAAGGCTGTGGAGAGGAGGAGGAGGAATAAAGATCCTGCACTTGGGCTCAGGCAGGCAGGGTCCCCAGTGTGAGAGGCTGGGTCTGTGGGCACGGTGTTTTTAAACTGGGATTGAGACACACAGTTCCCCTCCTGGCAGGAGCTCTGGAGTCAGGAAGCTCACGCTCTGTGCTTGGGGGACTCTGCAAAGCTGAGATAATAAAGTTCCTCTGCACTCACCATGGCTAGCACTGTCTGGGAGGAGTCTGAGCTCTCTGAGAGAGAGCCTGGTGTTCTCCTTGCACAGTGCCACATTCCAGGATCATGGGGTAACATCAGTGTTACCCACCCCATGTGCTTGGCACTGGCTACAGTCTGGATCAGTAATATATCACAATTTTGTGATATATTACTGATCACCAGGTTTCTTTTTTCTTGAGGACAGAGATTTTGATTATTTTTTTTTCCTTTTCTTCAGGGTTAGCACTTTTCCTTATATATATTTCAAGGTAGGGAAATTGCTCACTTGACAGCTGTGGATAAAACATGAAATTTTAGATAATATTTTAAATTCACCAGAGACAACCTTGCTTCAAGGTAATTTATAAATTAAGCTAAATTCAAATATTGTCTTGTGGCATCTACCTGTAATTAGGAAACTTTCTTGAAGAGGAAAGTGATGGCTGGTATGCAAATTATTTTGCAGCTAAAAATAGAACTCTTTAGAGATGGGGTGATATCAGGCAAATCTTGTGTTAAACAAGCTTTCTTCATTTTGTATTTAAGTTTTTCCCTGCTCACCAGCTTAACTACTTTCAAGCTTGCTCTGTAAAAGTTTATGGGGAGAGACCAGAGTCAGAGAGTTTGCAGTTGCTTTGGTGTGAATTTAATTTCAAAATTTTGTCTTTTGCCATGTCTTTTTTTTCTCTTTCTGTTATGGAATCACAGATTGCTTTGGGTTGGGAGGGCCCTTAAAGCTCACCCCACTCCCCCTCACCTTCCACCACCCCAGGTTGCTCCAAGCCCCAGTGCCCAAACCCATCTCCTCAGGGCTGCTTTTAATACATTCTTTGGCTTTTATCAGTCTTTTTGGTGCCTGAAGGGAAGGAAAAGTGGGATTTTTTCTGTTTTCAGAAATGTTTCAGAGCTGCTTGATTTTTCTTTTCTTGGCTATGGTTCCATCAGCCCACAGTGCTCGTATGGAGAGCAGGGAAATGTGGAGTGAGGCTGTGCCTTAGCTCACGTCCAAGGCTGAGAGTCTCTGAGCTGCTCTGCTCAGCTGAGCATTGCCCTGCCTGCCTCTCCCCTCTCCTCCTTCCCTTTTAATGTATTTTATTCTGTACACAGCATTCCTTTCCACCCTCTTGCCTTTCACCTGCTCTGCCAGCTGCTTTCTTTTGAGCAGTTCCTCACCTGTCACTGAATGCAGAGGCAACATCTTTAGGGGTGGGCAGGGAGGAGAGGTCGCTGGAAACATTTGTCTTTAGTCACAAGCCTTGTAGCTGCATTGTGGCTCACGAGCAAGGGCTGTGCTGCTAAGCAAAGGCCACTGGCTTTCCCAGTTTTACAGTTCTGATAAAAATTCTGAGCACTGAGAGATCATTCATTCAAGCACATAAATCAGGAAAGAAACAAAATTATCCTTTGCAAGTAGTAGTGTGCTGTAACATGCCTCTAACAGATTGCACCTTTATTCAATTTCTTTGTAAGGGGCCATGTGTCAAAAGGCTTTTTCCCTGCACCTGCTAAAATGCTAAATGGAAGGACAGCAGATTTGCTTCACCTTTTACCTTGAAGCAGTAAACATTGATACTGGGAGGTGATATCAGTCAAAAACTGTGCCAAATCCAGGTATGGCAGACTCTAGGACAGCCTCTACTCAGTAGATTTCTAATTCTGATCTGTAATTGCAGTCATTTTCAGAAACTCAGTGCTCTCCAGCTGAGCTTCCCTGAGTCCACAGAAGTGGAGAAGTAAAGCTGCAGCCGCCTTGCAGCTGAAGGACATGTGAAAAATGTGTGGGTAAATATCCATCTTAGTTAAGTAAGAATTTATAACATTTGGGTAGTTTTCAAGTGGGAAGGGCAACATTGTCCACAGTTTCCAGGACATGCACCAACTCAGTAATCCTCTGCTCATTAAGTGACTGAGCAGATGACAACCCAGGAGGCAGAAATCCCTGAGCAACTGCTATTACTGGGCAAAAAATAACTCTAAATTATTTGCTCCCAAATACCATTGTCTTCTCACTAAAACTATTTTGCAAGATTGCAGTAGTTTTGAAGGAGATAAACGCTGTGGAAAGCAAGTTATTGGGGTTTTCAATTTGTTTCAAAAGTGAAAACAAAGATAAAGATGACATTAAACTCAGAAAAGACATGAAACCAAACCCACTGTCCTTACATGGATTGAAAGATATATAGTCTCCCTAAAGTTTTTCAAGGTTTTTATTTCAGAAAGTTAATCTTAAAGTCAAGTTTTGATGAAGATGACAGTAATAGTGATATATAATAATAGTAATGGGGCACAAACATTCTGTTTTAGGGATGATCATTGTGAGCAAATTGCAAACAGGATGTGGTGGAAAAAAGTATAAACATTTTGGCACGTATAACAAGACAGAAAAAAGTATTGAAAAGAAAGCAAGTCAATTCTGTTCACTGTAAGGGTTCAAATAATAGGAATGTATACTATAAATATGTTGTGATTAGACCTGTTGGTAGCCTGGTGAAGTCTGTGCAGGGTAACATTTTGCTCAAAATACCTCAAACCTCACACTGCCAAATGTCTTTCCATCACCACTTCAATGCATCCTTGGTCACCAAGTATTGCTGATGATGTTGCAGTGTGAAACACTCCTTGCAAACTATTTTAATCTCCTTTTATTAAGATTTTACCTTCCTTGCCAATACACAGGACCTATCTTGAGCAGGTTTTTTTTTGTGTTTGCAAAGTAGTTTATTTTCTCTGAATGCTGTGAAATGGAATTTTTTAATGTCATGTAGTGTCACTAATTACTTTCTCTAATGTGTGGTATGTGGACTGAGATCACAGGTAAAAGAACTGTCTGGTGCAAACACAGAGTTTGAGCATTTCTTTACTTTTGTGGCACAGCCCTCAGCTCTCAGAGTGTTTTTTGTATTTTGCCTTAATAAAAGGTCCTTATTTCATCATCTCAACAGTTCTGACCTCAGAAAATAGAGCTTTGCCTACTTTGTTGAATGGAGGGCCTGGAGGCCAATGATCCTGCTGTATCTAATAAACAGCCACCAATAATGAGTTACCTGCAGAGCACATGGGCAACGTTGTGAAGGTGAAGGAGACAACAGGCATCAGTATGTGATGATGGCTTGGTTATTCTTGTATGATGTAGTGGGGGAGTATTAATGAAGATAAAGTAATTTGCTCTTTATACACTGGAGGGGGACACCTGAACCATGCAGCTTTTTTCCAGATATCAGCTGCAGAGGTATTTCCAGGGGCATTACCCTCAGGAAGCAGTCTGAATGCTGGCGACTTGTAAGCTGACTTGGGGACAGGAGAGAGGGCTGTTGGAGGCCAGAACTGTGGTGCTGGTGGCACACAGGTGGATGCCTCTGTGAGGTGTGGTTTTGCTGGGGTGGGGGATGCAGGTCACTGCCTGGTACTGCTGGGGTTTGGTTTCCAGCACGTGGTTGCATTTGGCTTGCTAGTAGTGCAGAAGGTGTAGAATCAAGGCTACAAAATGCTACTCTTTTTTTTTTTCCCCATGTTCTTTGGTTCCTTATCTTCTTCAGTGTGAAGGTTTGGGGCTTAAAGAAAGGAAAAGTGATCACAGATATGAAAGTCAGCTCTAGTGAGAGAGGAAGTGATAACACCCAATACTCTGCTGCATTGCTCTGTATCATTCAGTCAGTTTTTCAGGTTTTTTATCTCTCCTTTGGATTAAGAGGCTCTGAGGCACAAGAAGGCTTGATGTATTTGCTGCTGCATAGAGATGTGTCTATGGTATGTTGGGTAAAGGAGCAATTGAAGAGCAAGTAGGAACACATCAGCTTGTCCTCCTTTAGCTGATACAGATTAAAAAGGAGGCAAAATCCAAGAGCAGGAGGATCAGCGCTGTAGACACCTGGAGGTTGCCAGCAGCTCAGGGGATCTGTTAATGTCTGTTAACCAAGTTAAAGCTTGGTCAGTCATTTGCCATCACATTCCTGAAAATGCTGTCCTCACTTTGGCAGATGGGGTGCAGATGGTCAGGTGATGGTACCTTCCCAAAAACATCTCCGGGGCAGGAGGCGTCGGACAGACACACACACAGACTCACCAGGACAGCTGGACACACGGACAGACAGAGACACAGCTCCCCAATCACA
>VZTB01014252.1:18339-49264 GCA_013397245.1 Thryothorus ludovicianus | reverse complement strand
CTGAGGCCCTCGCCTGCCGGGGGCCCGAAGGTGCCCGGTGCTGGATCAGCTGTGGCTGCAGCCGGTGGCTCTGGCCCCGCCGCTTCCTGGAAGGTGGAACTTGTGCTGTTTTTAGCTTAGAAAGTATTCTTAAGTCCCAAGAAGTTACCAAGTACCTGCCATGTCGGCTGACGTCCCCATCCCGGCTGCGGGTGGGTCACATTTAGCACTTTAATCTGCTTATTGGCGCGCTCTGCGCAGTCATCTGTTGTGGGCATTCCTGAGGTTTGACCTTTTGATGAGTTTTGGGCTGTGACTTGCTGCCCCTTTGCGCTCTCCTCCCAGAGTGACCTTTGCGTTCTTCTGTGCCCCTGATATCCTTTATCTCAGACTTGGTTTCCTACTTCTGGTTCACTATTTTGATCCAGCTTGCAATCGTCCCAGCTCCAAGCTTCCCTTGTGTCTGTCCAGTCTCGTAGCTAACCCTTCCTGCAAGAGATCCTCAAAGAGAGCTAGTTCTGCTCACTTTGGGTCAAACTCTGGCATTAACCTCACTGTTTTCTAGAGAGGTCACTGGATGCTGCTGAGTGACCACGCCAAAATTGGACATGAAACTGGAGATGATGCTGCTGCTTCTGTCCTAGAGTTTTTCCCCTGCCATACGCATGCCTGTGCTCTGACACCGGATTCAGTTGGCTCTCTGAAATATCACAGAATCATGGAATGCTTTGATTGAGAAAGGATCTTAAAGATCATCCAGTTCTACCCCCCTACTGTGGGCAGGGGCACCTTACACTAGCCCAAGTTGCTCCAAACCCCATCTGCCCTGGCCTTGGACACTTCCAGGGATCCAGGGGCAGCCACAGCTTCTCTAGGCAACCTGTGCAAGGGCCTCACCCCTGCACAGGCAAGAATTCCCTCCAAATATCCCATCTTACCCTGCCCTCTGCAGTGGGAAGCCAATCGTTCTTGTCCTGTCGTTCCAGGCCCTTGTCTAAAGTCCCCTCTCAGCTCTCTTGGAACCTTTAGGGACCATGAGGGTCTCTTAAGGTCTCCCTGGAGCCTTCTTTTCGCTAGTCTGAACATTGCTGACTTTCTCAGCCTTTCAGAAAAATAACAGTGTGTGTTTTGCTGTGTAGATCTGATGAGGGAACCCTGGGAGAAACCCCAGTGCTGCGGCACTTGTGGTCCTGCACCTGCTGGCCTTTCTTGCCAGGTGTGATTGTGGGCAGGGTGGAAACGACAAGTGGTCCCCCTTTTTTCTTATGGGTAAATCTGTCAAATACTTGGAATTCAGGTGCCTCTGGGTCTTCCTCAGGCTCCTTGAACCAAAACCTTATGGTTTGCAATGAGAAGTGTGGCCCCTGTCATGCCAGGCGGCTAGAACTACAGACTCACAGAATATGCTCCGCTGGAAGGGACCCACAAGGTGCATCTAGCCCAACTCCTGGCCCTGCACAGGACCATCCCCAAGAGTCACACCCTGTGCCTGCTCCTTGAACTCTCAGGCACGGGGAAGAGATCAGTGTCTGAACTAGATTCAGCAAGACAAACCTGGAAAGCAGGCCAGCAAAACACTGGCCATGAAGGTGTGTCGTTTTTTTCTAGTCCCTTGTGAAATTTCTTTTTAATCTGATGAACACATGATAACTGCTTTGACATTGGGCTGCTGCTCGTTAAACTGGTCTGGGATATGGAAACCAGCCAGCTGGGTCACCTCTAGCCTTGGGTCCTGCCTCTTGCCAGAGGAGCTGGGTGGAAATGGCAGCTCCAAGAAGAGTTGCTCCAAGTACCTGCACTTCCTTCAGGATGATCTCCAGTCCTTTGCTTGGGCTACAGTGGTTGGTTGGATGTGCGTGAAACCCCCTGGCTGACCCTGTGGCAAACACCTGGTTTAACCCAGGCCTCCCAGTACATTCCCTACTGAAAGCTGCAAGGACGGACCTCTCATAGTTCCCACACCAGTTCCGGATTACTTTTCTTGGTTCTCTGAGCAGGGGAGAACCCTTCTCTGGGTGTTCTTGGGTCCGGACTTTTGAGGAGAAGCAGTTTTTTCTGGAGCCTACTTCTCAAGTGCTTTCCACTACTATACCCCTACTTTGCAAGCGATTTTCCCTGTAGATGGTTTCTTCCCAGCTTTGTCCTGGTGCATGTCATATCAAACCAAGAAGAAAACCTCGACTGAGCAGAGTGGTCAGAGAAATGGAAACTCAGACCTGCCTGGGAGGGAGAGTGATGGAAGAAGCTGAAATCAAGAGTTGTGGGTGGCTTTGGTGTGCAGAGGCTCATTCGAGACTGGTGTTAGATACCCATCAAGCAAGTTTGCTTTGCACTGTCTTGACAGGAGATATGATGGTCTCAAGCTGCCAGGGATGGGAGAGGCAGACCTGGCCATGCCAAGTGTACTGAGCAAAACCTGCATTTCCAGGCCATCAGGGACCTGGCTGTGGGACAGGGTGGATGGATTAATCCAAATTAAAAACTGATCCTTACCTTGGTTCTCTGTGCTCGGGGGAGGGGGTGGTCTTTGTTCAGTGCTCTCCTGCAGTAATTTGTAACCCACTTTTCTGTTCTCCCTCAACAGGAACTTGTGTGAGGCAGCAGGACAAAAATGCTTAACTTAAGGACTTGTGCGGCAAAACTGAGGCCGTTGACGACCTCACAGACTGTAAAGACAATTTCCCAATACAGACCGGCAGCACCCAGGACGTTCCAACAACTCAGGTGCTACAGTGCACCAGTGGCTGCCGAACCATTTCTGAGTGGGACTAGTTCAAACTATGTGGAGGAAATGTATTATGCTTGGCTGGAAAATCCCAAAAGTGTACATAAGGTAAGGATCAACCTTGCCAGGACATCACCGTCACTTCTCTGTGTGTCTGAGCAGTGGGTGTAGGTAAGTGCCACCTCTTGAGGAGGAGTGAATTCATCTGTAGGGGCCGGATGTTTGTGGACAGTCCTTCTGCCTCACTTTGCCCGAAAGAAACAGCAGTGATTCCTTGAGCAAGAGCCAAGAGGAGCTTTTTCCGTTCAAGAGAGAACGCCGTGGGCTTGGGTCACGGGCAGCATCCTGGATCTCAAGCGGATACAAGGGATGGCTTCTGGGAATCCACCTGTAGCAAGCTCCCAATGCTGTGTTTTTTCCATCTCTGGTGGCTCATCAAGAGGGTTGATTTTGGAGTGGAGGATGGGGAAAAGGGGCAAGAATGGTATTCTCTGCATCATGACTGGTTTCCTTCTTGTCTCAGGTGTGGATGGTGTTCTGTGTTGGGGCAGATGTAGCTAAGCTTGGATTTGAGCTTGTGTGTGTAAAACCAGATTGCTGATCTACAGACAGAGAGGGGGATGGGGTCTGGTGGCAAGAGGAATTCACACCAGCTGCTCCTGAATTTAAAACTGGGAAAACAGTCCAGCTGTGGGCAGTATGTGCAGAGGTCTGTCCTGATCTGCATCCCTGAAGCTCTTCCAGTAGGGAGGAGATGCTCTGAAACCTGACAGCATTTTTCCCCACCTTTCCTGGTGTTTCACAAGGAAAATGTTCCTCCAGTGACTAAGTCTCAGCATCACCCAGGAGATTTTTAGGACCGTTTTGAACATGTTCTGATGTGGTGCAGGGATTTTCTTTATGAGCCATGTGCAGACCAGGATAGAATGAGTGAATGAGCAATTAGGGGTATAAGGAATCCTATGTCCCAACACTCATGACAGTGTGATGTGTTTTCAATGGCACTGATACCACCCATCCAAAATGAAGATGCTAAAAAGTTCTTAACATAGGATTTTCACAAAAATGTTGACTTCATGATTCTTTGGAGGGAAACAGGCAACTGAGCCAGACTATAGACTTGGAAATCACAAAACATCTTTGTATGGGTTGTGCCCTTGGCCAAATAGTGCCTTGCAAGCTGCCCAAGCGCATGGTACTACTCCTCCTTCAAAGGTGGGATATTGAATTAAAAACCATGAGCTCAAATACTGTAGCTTGATTTAAAAAAAGTTATGGTTACACCACTTTGTCTCAGCAACAAGTACAATCATGACTTTGACAGAGAGTCATGGTGTGATACCAGCTCTTTAATTCCAGACTCTGGACAGTCTTGAAAGTAACTCTGAGCAATGAGGTTTTTCTGTCCTTGTGTAGCCCAGAGACCAGCAACTCCTTGCTGTGCTGTGTCCCACCAGGGAGGAGGGAACAGCTGGGAAGAGCTGGAGTGTCTTTGCTGCTGTCAGCAAAAGCCTCTGAGGCTTCCAGCTGGTGCGATGGTCCCAGCTGAACACACTGAATGTATTTCCTCCATGTAGACACTGGGAGTTTAAACTGCAGTACCAACTTTAGTACTTGCTTAAAATAGGGAAGGTAAAAAATATTTTTAGGGTGTTTTCTGCATGGAATCCTTCAGCTGAATTCCAGTTTTCAAGTCCAATGGGCAGAGTTGGATAATAATAACAGTAGAGTAATAGAAATTAGAGCAGAGTGGGAGAAAGAAGAAGTGAGGGTATGGGGGATGGATGCCAGTGGGCTGCTACAGGGTCAGTGCTGCTTTCTTCTGGGACTGCATTCCCTGGAAGAGGGGACGCCATCTTCCTCCCCTCCAGTTGACCAGCTTGGGTGTTTGGCACAGCCTACCCTGTCTCCCCATATCCTAAACAACATCATGGGTGCTTCAGGGAGGGTGGCCAAACAGCTGTGGCTGCAGGTGAGTTGTACCTGCATACATCTGCGGTAGGTTCAGTGTCCTTAAGCAGCAGTCCTGGAGTTTGGCTTGAACTGGGGGACCGGGACACAGCTGTCCCCAGAGATTTGTTCATCAAACAGCCCTTAACACAGACTCCCTAACTTGCCAGTGTTTGGGATTTTAAATTGAAAGGGGTTTGATGTCCCCATCACACCTCAGAAAACTGAAGGTCCTTGTCTAGGTTGCTAAAGGACACAGCAGTGTGCATAGCTTGAACCCATTGGTTGCTACTTGGCTGCCTGCTCTCAGCAAAGATTACCTGCCTTAAATTTGGTTCAGGCTACTCCTCCTCCTCCTCCTGCAGCCTTAGGTTCTGATGTTTATCTTCTCCCTGCTGGAGCAGGACGTGCTGCCAAACCTGTGGGCCATGCCAGTCAGGGCTAATGCTTCTGGAGTCTGTGGCAGAGCAAGGAGCAGGAAGCAGCCTGAGCTGAAGGTGGAAGCTGTGTGTTTCTTACCACATCCCAGCCTGAAGCACCCTCAGTGACTGCAGTGGATGGGAAATGTTACCCCTCTTCCCTTGCTGTGTGTTCCTGACCTTCAAGCTGGGAAACTGAAAATGACAGTATGAGCCCACACCCTTCTTCAGAAACTGAATCTGGTAGAAGGTGCTGGTTTGGCTTGGTGAGGTGGTTTGGGGCTGTTCCAAATAGAGGAGTCTGCACTGAGCTCCACTCACAGATCTGAGCTCAGGATCCCTCTAAAGCCTGAGCTATCCTGGTATGTGGCAGGCAGCTCATTCACCAATCCCACTTTGCCAGTGCATGGAGGAGCACTGGGAAAGCCAGTCCAGGCTAATGCTTTGTGTTGCAGCTGTGAGACTGTCTAAAAATGCCCTGAGTCTGAGCTCTTTTGTACCCAAAATGTATGTCTATGTATCTTACATCCTGTATGCCTGTATACAGGGTATAAAAGTGAGTGGAGTGTTCACAGAGCTGCCACAGGCACAGAGAAGTCAGAGGGGAATAAACCCCATGAGTTTATTACTGCTGTTACCTTCGGCAAGTGCTGGATTAAGGCAAAGTTCTCCTTCCTGTGATAAAGCAAGATAACTCTAATGGGGCTGTTCAGCCTCTCCCATGGGAGATATGAGCTCCAGAGGCACCTCTATGCTCCCCAGAAACCTGTGGGATAGCCCTTGGATTCTCTTGGATGCAAAACCACGACAGCAGATTGAAAGCTGATGCTTTTATGGCACTTCTCAGGGCCCTAGCCTGCCCTGTGCCATCTGGGCATGATTTTGTGGAGCAATAAAGCACTCAGTGAAAGTGCCCAAGCTGACCCAGCCGGTGCCACACCTGGTTTGCAGAGTTTAAAGTGAACTTTTTCTTCCAAAACAGAAGCTAATTGCAACTCCAAGAGGTATGAATGGCAGAAGGGAGGAGCAACACCTCTGGTTCCCCTCTCTGTCCTCACCCTTCTCCCGGGTTGACATGCTCCTTCTCTCTTGCCTGTCTTTATTTGCCAGTACATGAAACAACCTTAAACCACAGAGCAAAGCAGCCAGCCAGTTTCTCTCCATCCCAAGAGCACTGAGCCCATCCCTGGGTGATTGTCCCTTCGTTTGCAGGAGCTGATAGCTTTGGGGGCACTCAGGAGCTCTGTGAGCCCTGGGGAAGTGCAGGGATGGAACAAAAAGCAGCTCTCCCTCTTTTCCAACTGAAATTTCCTTTAGCAGTCAGAACAGGATTGGATGTTTTCTGTCTTCCCATTTTTTTCCTCTTGGGGGAGTGATTGTTTATCAGTTACCATGTGAAAATGTTCCAGATCTTATTTATGTTCCTTTAGCATGACCTGTTTCTAAATTTATTCACCTTGTGCAGCCATGTGATGGGACAATGGGGTGTTTGAGTATACTGGGACTGGAAATACCTTCCTGGGGCATGTGACGGGTGCTGCAACTGGAGGAGCTCTGAGGGGAACAGCTGAGCTGGGGCGACTCCAGCAAAAGGCAGGTTTTTGGTCCTTTCCATCCTGCTTCCAGGGGACAAAAGCTGTTTTCTGCCCCAAACAACCCCTTTAAGGGCACTTTTCTGCTTGGTTTAAACACTCTGGGGATGGCTGGGCTTCTCCCATCTCCAGTTGCCAAGGCTGTGTTTGGTGCTCTCCAAGTGCAGGATGCCAAGCTTCCAGTCCGTGGGATAGGGATGTAGCTGGAATAGTGGGAGAGCTGGAGAGCTTTGGTGCTCTTTTGTTCAGGGTGGGTGCCCTCAGTGGCAACTGCATGGAGCTGAAGTACAGGGGAGGGAGAAGGCATCTCTGCCCCTGCTTTGGCACTAAAGTTGAGACCTCTGTAACCTTGGCTGAGGAGGTGTTTAGACTGCAAGTGAAGACCTTGGTCACCTCTCTTCTTTCCTTTTTCCTAGTCATGGGACATCTTTTTTCGCAACGCCAATGCTGGAGCTGCTCCAGGCACTGCTTACCAAAGCCCTCCTCCACTGACCACCAGCCTCTCCACCCTGTCCCAAGCCCAGTCCCTGGTTCAGGCACAACCTAACGTGGATAAACTGGTGGAGGACCATCTTGCAGTGCAATCTCTCATCAGGGCATATCAGGTAAGGGGACTTTGTGCCAAGGAGGGTCACGTCCTTTGAAGAGGGGCTTATGTTTGCTGAGGTGGGCTGGAGTTAGTATGAGTGATACACGTGTTTGCATGGAGACCATGCAGGATAGGAGCTGGGCTGCCTCCTGAGGAATAGGAGCAGCTGATCTCTTATTCCTAACAGCAGAAGGGGCAGAAGCTCAGCTGATGAGTTGCTGGACAATAGGAAGATTAAAGCTCTTGTCATCCAAACAATGGGGCAGGGTCTTCTCCACACTGGGTAGTTTGCTGCTGTCTGGAATGCTGCTTCTGTGCCATGGGCTCCTGCCATGCTTAGCAGTGGCATGGATCACTATCCTGCTTCCCCCTGTTGCTGACAGTACTTCTGAGGTCCTAAAATTAAAGGTCAGGAAACATTTCCATGTGATTTGCAACCTGGAAGTGGCCTGTGGGGCTGGTGAGCTGCAGCTTAGACCAATGCTGCCAAGTCAGCCTTCTGGGAGAAATGCGTTTTGAGCAAGAAAAAAACATCCTCTGGCTGAGGGAAGGCCAGCAAGTAATTTAATTCTGGAGAACATTTAGGTGTGTTTCTACATCTGTTACCCTTTTATTTTTTCTTGTGCTCTGGGTTATCAGGTATAGGGGCTATAATTTCTGGCTATGGTGAGAAATAAATGAACCCAGATGCTGTGCAGTTGTGACTGTGAGCTTCTCACCTGTTCCTGTGACAAAGCACTTGCTGTGCTGTTGCAGTTGTGTTCCTGCTAAGATATGGGGGAAATCCAATTGTAAAAGGCTGTGAGTTACAGCAGGAACTGTAGCACTAGGCGAGTCCAAAGGTCTGCCCAGCCTTGGCCTTGCTCTCTGGCTCCAAGACAGTGCCCCTGCTGTGTCTGCCACTGCAGCTGCAGTGCTGATGTCAGCATCAGGACCTGTTCGTGAGGACCTGCGTGGCTGATTCCATGAGAGATGACCACGCTGTCAGCTCTCAGGCAACCCCTGCCAGTGGAGCAAGCGGGCAGATGCTGAGTTTGAACATGGAGTGACTGATGTAATTGTAAGCAGAAGCTTGAAGTCAGTGATTTGAACGCAAAATCTGTAACCTCTTCAGTGTGCCCCTCTCATCTTCTGGCTCTGAATGGCAGTGCAGGAAGATGACGGCTCTTGGATGTATTTTTCTAAGCTGTCTGTAGTGAGACATTTACCTCCCTCCCTGCCCTGATTTCACAGTAGGGCTGTAGCTGCAGCGGGATGTCAAGATGGGAAGGTTCAGGACAGTATATGGAGGTATGAAAGAGTAGGAAGGTGAAGGAAACCCTGCATTGATTGGTAACTTAGTTAAATACCACACAATAACTGGATTGAGGTTGGTTCTCCTTGTAATTATAGGTGAGCAATGACTGCTCTGCTGCCACATCAGTGATGGCTCCTTAATTGCAACTGTGTTTGCATGTCCAAGTCATTACTAATTTTGAGTTGTAGAGTGGTTTGGCTTGGCAGAGGCCTTACAGACCATCTTGTTCCCATCCCACTTCTGGGGATGAGGCAGGGCTCACCACCCTCACAGGGAAGAATTTCTTCCTGATACCCCATCTAACCCTGCTCTCTGGCAATGGGAAGCCAATCCCTCATGTCCTGTCCCTCCAGGCCCTTGTCCAAAGTCCCTTTCCAGCTCTCTTTAGGGACTGGAATGGGCGCTAATATTCCCCCCAGAGACTTCTCCAAGCTGAACACCTCCATCTCTCCCAGCCTGACTGCAGAGCAGAGAGACTCCAGCCCTTGGATCATCTTTTGTGTTCCTTGTTTTGGCTTGTGTTGCATATGGACACTAACAAACAGCATGACTCCTGTGAGGAAAGAGGTGTTTCTTTGCTCCCACACTGATCTGAGGATTTTCTGTGTGCCTGCAAACTGCTGAGGTAATCTGAAAACCAGCAGGTGTCCACAGCTCAGAGATGTCAGGACTCCCTTGGTGGCAAAAACTCTTAGTTATTTCCACACCTGTCCCTTTACAGGAGAGTGCTCCAGGTTCTGTTGTGGGCTTCCCTCTCCAGAGGGATGCTGTGACATGCTGCAGAGCTGGGAAAATGTTCCTGAGACACGTTCCTTGGCCTTTCTGGAGCTACTGCTGCTGATGGCAATGCCTGTTTTCTCTGCTCTGTTGGCAAGAGAACACTTATATCGACCAAAGTCTGGAAAATTCATATAATCCCAGAATAGTTTAGACTGGAAGGGTCCTTGAAGCTTATCTTGTTCCACCCTGCTGCCCCCCTGCCACAGGCAAGGACATCTACTACAACCTTCCAAGTTGCTCCACAAGCCCTATCCAACCTGGCCTTGAACACTGCCAGGAATGGGGCAACCACAGCTTCTCAGGGCAAATTCCCTCTTCGTGGGCCTGTGATTCTTAGGAGGAGACCATGTGTGTAAAGTTACTGCATCTGTAGAAAGGAGCTGCTCGAGTTGGACACTGGGAAAGCATCAGGAGACCCTTGGACCCTGTCTCTGCTGTGAAGGAGCTTGCCATCCTCCCCCCCATACCCCTGCCAAACCTGGTGTCAGGTAGAGCAGAACAGTCCTGATGGCTGCTGGCACTCTCCTATGTGCTGTAGGTGACAGTTTTTAATGTGTGCTGGGGGGGAGCCATGCTAGTGGAGACTATATTTGATATGAAAAATTATTTATTGGATGAAAAACATCAGTTTGTAAAAACAACGTTCTGAAGGTGCAGTCCAGATTTGCCAAAGGAAGCTCTCAGGGTTAGGCCTCAGGGAATTGTGGGCATTCTCCGAGGCCTCTAGTGTGGCAAAACTCGGCCAGCAAACGAAGATGTTTCAGGGAAGGGCCCTGGAGAACTTCGGGAGTTCCTCAGGGCCCTGCAGGCCAGGCTTTGGAGTGGTAGGCAGGGATGGTGCTGCCTCTCAGGCTCGGATCTCTGGGCAGATGGAGGCTCCTGCCAGCTGGAGCCCAGGGTGTTGGGAACCCTGCGACCTTTTTTCTTCTTTTCTTCTTTTTTCTTTTCTTGTTTCATGTGAGTAAAGCAAAGCAAAGCAGCAGCAGGGTAAGGTAGAAGGGTAAGGATTGCAGCATTGTACAGGCCTCTAATGCAGTTTTTATTATGTGAGATAAACACTACAGCTTCACTGTAATTTTACATAATTTGTTTTTTGCCATGTAGATGTGTATGTGCAATCCTGTCTTGTTTTTTGGGTCTTAATTTTATCTTGGTTTTGTATGAAATTCTATCTTATTTTTGTTCTTTATTTTATCTTGTTTACGTGAATTTTTCTGTCTTGTTTTTGACCTTAATGCTATTTTTTTAGTGAATTGTACTATTTAAAAAATGCAAAACAATATTGACTGTGGTTTTAATTATGCCTATGAAATACTAAATCTTACCAGTATTTTTAAGGCACTAGCTACTCAGGGAACTAACATGCTGCTTCTTGTTAGAGGCACTTAGAAAGCATAAAGACTTAATTTCTAACTTACTGTGGTTTAATATGTCTTAATTTCTCTAAAGGTTCTAACTCAAATTCTACATTCTTTTCTCCCTCTGGTTAAACCAGAGGGGGGTCTAAATTCTTGGTTTCCAACAGACAGTAAACCCAGCTTCTGCAGGCTTCAGCTGCACCTAGAATTGGGATAGCTCTGCAGAAAATTTACTGTAAAGAGGGAAACTCTGAATGGAATTTTCTAACTTTTTTTTTTCCTTAAGGAATGTCTCTTAAATTAACTTGTTTTAATGACTAATCTGTGTTGTTGCTTCCAGGTCAGGGGTCACCACATTGCAAAGCTTGATCCTCTCGGCATTAGTTGTGTAAATTTTGATGATGCGCCAGTAACTGTTTCTCCAAACGTCGGTGAGAATTACTCTGCAAATTAATTCTAATGTAATTTAACTTTTTTACCCCTCCCCTCTTTTGTTTTTTCTCTCCCTTTTGGTTCCTGTTCTCCTTTCCATTCCTGGTGCATTTCATAGATTCGAGGGCATCATGTAGCACAACTCGATCCACTGGGCATCTTGGATGCAGATCTGGACTCCTCCCTTCCAGCCGATATTATCACATCCACAGACAAACTGGGTGAGGGCTTTGAGAGCAGTTGATGCTGCATTGCTTGAGCTCCCCTCTCTTTCACAGCTTCGTAGGTAGATTGCTTCACAGGCCAGGTGTCTGAAGTTTCCTTAGTAATGATCACTCTAAAACTGTAGTTGCTGGCAGCAGCACCAGTGCAGTCCTGCCACCCTCCGGCTGTCACTCCAGTACTCAGCTCAAGTTTCTTCAACCAGTGCCAACCAGTGTTATCACTGGTCTTACTCCCCCAGAAGAAAAAACCCCAGAAGGGCTGGAAGCAATTGCATCTTCTGGAAATGCAGAGCAGAGAGGTGTTGTGTTGGTGAGAGCTGGAGGTCTATTCTCTCAGCTCCTCTTGCTGCCCTTGGGGACCCTCAGAGCTGGTGGTGAATGTACTGAGTTCATCTCTGCAGGGCTGAGGCTGCCCTCCTGAACTTCCAGCTTGCCCCAGCATCTGTAAATCCTTTTATTGCCCCTTTTTCCAAGACTGAGCTATGAGTCCCTACTGGTGATCATAACAAGGAAGCTTTGAGATGCATTCCTGTCCAAGTAGAGAGGTGGAAATCCCGATGCGTTTGAGTGAGAGATGCATGAGTGTTGCACAAAAGTGTGTGTGGTGCCCAGGACTTGAAACCCTGATCTGAAAGTGCTTAAACCCAGCACCTCTCCATGTGCTTTACAGCTGATTTCTGTAGTTTGCTACCATTCTTCTAGCCAGGACGAGGTTGCTGAACTCTGTCACCTCACCGGTGCTGCCCAGGATGGTTCCCTGGCACTCCAAGTGCTCCAGAGGCATGCTCATGCTCCTAACGTAGAGTAGAGCAGCAGTGATGATTACTAACCTGGCCAATCAAAACAGCCGATCAGAATGCACGGTGCATGTAAACCTCCTTGATTCCTCATTCATCTGCCAGCACAGGGACACCAGCCCTGGACCTGCTGGACCTTTGGACAGGATTACATGTTCCAGGAGCGGTAGGGAAGGGAGTAGGTTTTGGTTGGACCAGTTCGCTGGATGATGAGGAAGCTGCTTCATCCCACAGTCTGGACTCTGACATGCTTCTCTGGAGGACCAACCCATGGCTGAACCTCAGGAGTCATCCAGCTCCAGCTTGGAGTGTGTCTTATGCCTGAGATATTTTGATGGCAAGAGGTGGGGAGATGATGGCTGTGAACCCAACTATGGGAGAAGACACACATACTCATAATCAGCACTGAGGAAAGCAGGAAGATTTTTTAGGTGAACTTAAAGCCACTCACCATGGCTGGGTAGTGGAGAGGATGAGGAACTCAGGGTTTTTGGTCTCTGCTATGGGCACTACAGTTCTGAAACAGAGCAGGAGAGGAGAGCCCTGAAGCCTTATGCCTGGTGTCTTTGTATCCCTTTTGAGAGTAGAGCAGGATCTGAATGAAACCCAGAGCGAGTCACCTGTGAGTGGTGGCAGTGATAGCTGTCCCTTGGCAGGAAAGGGAGCCAGGTGTGGGGAGCAGAGTTGCTGTTCTGCTCAGGAAGTTGTAGACTCACAGAGTGGTCTGGTTTGGAAGGGAGCTTAACAGGTCAGCTAGTCTAACCCCACTGCCGCAGGCAGGGACACTTTCCACTAGACCAGATTGCTCCAAGCCCTGTCCAGCCTATCCTTGAATATTTCCAGGGATGGGGCATCCACAGCTCTGGGCAGCCTGTGCTAGGACCTCACCACCCTCACAGGGAAGAATTTCTTCCTTTATTACTGACATGCCCTTTGTCAGTGTGCAACCCTTGTCCCTGGTCTTGGCACTGCAGACCCTGGTAAAAGTCTCTCTACTCCTTTCCCATAAAGTCCCTTTATAGACTGAAAAGTCCCAACAGAATCACCTGGAGTTTTCTCTCCTCCAGGCTTGACACCCCCAGCTTTCAGAGTTTATCTCCATAGCAGAGGGGCTCCAGACCTTCAAGCATCTCTGTGGCCTCCCCAGGCGTCCCTGTCTGTCTTGCCCTGGGGTCCCCAGTGCTGAGGTCTCACCTGAGTGAAGCAGAGGGATGGAACATCCCCCTCAGCTTGCTGGTCACACTTCTGATGCAGCCCAGGACATATATGGATTTCTGGGTTGTCAGTGCATGTGGCTGGCTCATGTCCAGCTTCTTATCCACCTGGACCTCAAAGTCCTCTACAGAGCTGTTTTCCATCCATCCTTCCATCCATCCGGGGACTAAGGATTGCCCCAACCCTTGCATTTGTTGTTGTTGAACTTCATGAAGTTCACATAGTCCCTCTCTTCCAGCCTGTCCAAGTCCCTCTGGATGGCATCCTGTCCCTCCAGCATGTCACTGCAACACTCAGTGGTGTCACCTGGCTGAGGGTGCCCATCATTCCACTGCCCATATCATTGATGGAGGAATTAAACCCTAGTGATCCCAGCAGAGACCCTTGAGAGACACTGCTCCTTACTGCTCTCCACTTGTGCATTAAACTCACAGGTCTGCTACAGGGGAAGGTCAGTTCAGAGGGAAAGTCAGCTCAGAGAGCTGCTGAGTCAGCTGGCTCCTCAGGAACCAGGTGTGTCCCAGCCATGTCCTGGTTTCAGAGGACACAGAGCTCAATGTGATCCAAGAGCAAGTCTTCCCTGGCAGCGCCAGCCAGCCCACTGGGCTGGCACCAGTCTACAGCTCTAACAACATCTGGGGGAAGCAGTCCAGGCTCCATTTTTCCTGCTTCCCCAGGGTGAGTTGCCACAAGCCAAGCAGTGTGTCCCAGTGTGGCACTCTGTGGTGCGAAGCATTGGCTGGAAGGAACCTCAGCATGGGATCTGTTGTGTCTGAGCAAGCCCTTAAGCTTAAATCTCTGTTCCTTTGTGGCTTTCATATTAAAATACCTGTGTTTGTGGCTACTGGTGTTGATTTACTTCCCAGGAATCCATGTATTCATAGGAAATAATGAGTCCTGGGAACAGGATGTAACGATGGCAGCTGCCAGCTTATGCTGGGGTTGTGTCTCATGGTAGAACCCCAGATTCAGGTGGCTAGATCCTAGCAAAAGACTTTTTTTTTTAATCTTGCTATAAGTATTATTTATAATGAGTATATTTTCCCCTGGTATTATCTTGGAAAACCTCATCTAGTCAATCCTAACTGTAACTGGGTGAATTTAGCTTGCAAATAGTGTTCAGGAAGTGGGAAAGGAGCTGCTGAGGTGGTGCAGAACACAGAACTCCAGCTGGCTCTAAGGTTGGGTGTTGCCTGCTTGTGGCAGAAAAGCCAATTTCTAAGCAGATCCTGCTGGCATTCTTTTTCTTTGAAAGAATATGTAGCACTTCACAGGGCAGTTAATAACATGAGTGGTTTTGAAATTTGGAAACAATCTTGTTTCCTCTTTGTGAACTTGAAGTCCTTTAAAGGTCAGCTTTTGTGGTGTGATCACAGTTGCCAACAGTTTAAGTGGCAGTGCTGTGATTCAAAGGAGTGGGATGGTTAATCTCAGAAATTGATCCTTCTTCTCAATTGCCTTTTGTTTAGCAACTGGTTTGGTTCTGGTTTGGAAGCTCTCTTTGGATTAGGCAGTTCGATCTTTGGGGAAAATGTCAGAGGGAGAAAACCTGCCCAGGGCTATTCAGTCTGAGGAGCGGTGGGGCTAGAGCCACCCAATTCCCCTTTCTCTTGTCTTTTCTATTAAAAAAACAAAACCAAAACCAAAGTAATTTCATCCTGGTCTTCCACTGCAGCTAGTCTGGCGTGGTAAGTGTGTAAATCAAGAGCAGGATGACTACAAGAACTCAGTATGACCCTGAAAATAGAAAGAAAGAAAGAAATAATACTTTAGGACACTGAAATCTGGGTGGTGTGTGGAAAGTTGTGTGTCTAAGAGTCTGTCTGTCTGTTTGTCTTTGTCCCTGTGGATGGCAGCTCCCTCTGCCTCATGCCAAGGGGAACTGATGGAAATCCTCGTCCAGCTCAGGAAGAGCCAGGCAAGCCCCTGAGGGGAGCTGGGCTTGAGGTGCTCCCACCTTCCTTTTCCCCACTTTGGGGAAGTATCTGATTTTCCCTGCTGACCCAAAGGGCAGATGTTTTGTAACCTAGGTGAGATTGAGGGACTTGGGTCACCTAACCTAGGCAGCTGTGGTGCTGCCTGCTTGCCCACTGTTCCAGTGTGCTGGCACTCCCACCTGCGCCAAGCGTGCTCCGGAGGAGCTGGCTGTGCATGCCTGCTGTGCTGCCATCTGTTTTCTCTGTCTTCCTCAGGAACTGCCTACTGGTTAACACCCCAGTCCTCCTCCTCTGTGCCAAGGCAGCACTCTTACCTCCATGGGTTTACCTTAGAATCCTCCCAGCAGCACGAGCAGAACAAACCCTCTGGAGCAGGTGTTGGTGGGAGGCAGCTCCCAGCTCTGCAGAGGGTCCCACTCCCTGTGATGCAGCTTGGCAGGATGCTTTAGGTTGTGGCAAATGAAGATGCCATGCCACCCTCTCTCCCATCAAGGTGCGAGAGGAGATCTCAAACCATGCAGCTCAACTGCTCCCCAGTGTCTGATGCCCCCCTTCCCCTGCTGCTCCTTCCTCCTCTCATCAGACTTCCCACCAAGATTTCTCTTCTGCCTAGTGTGTAGTCATCCTCCATCCCTGCCCTTTTGCCTCTGATGGATTTTAAATGTATTTTAACTACTGTATTTTTTTGACTTGTGCTTTCCATGACTAGTTTTCACAGTTCCAGGTTTTTTTACTAACTTTGACTGCATCTCTCTATCTTCTCCTTTTCTGCATCCCCCTCCCTGCCCCCTCCCCCTCAGACCTTGCAGTGTTCAAGGAGCGGCTGAGAGTCTTAACAGTAGGAGGTATGCAATTAATGAGCCCTTAACCCTCTGGAGTGCAGGACTCTCTTTGAATAGGTTATTCTGGGCATGAACTGAGCTGGTAAAGTGGACCCCTCCCATCTCCTGAGTTTTGCAAAGTGTTTTATTTTTAATTTCTTCTCAAAGTCTTGATGTAGGTGTGTGGTGACACTTTGCCTTGTATAAATCCTCAGTTTAAGCCTTGCTGGCCTTTCCTAATACTATGTTTGCATGCCTGGCTTGCTGGAGTACATGTTTTGTTGTGAATATTAATGTTACAAGGCCTCAATCTCCCTCACTGGTTCAAGGCTCCTAAAAATCCAAGCTATATTCTCCTGGTTTTGTCAATTTGGCAGCTCGTCCCTTGTCTTCCTCCATCCGATGGTGTTGCTGCTTATAAATACCAAATGTCAGAGCTGGCAGGCTGCAGCAAAGAAGAATCAAAGATGCTTAGATGTCCTAAAACTGCTCGTAAAATCTGATACTCCCCAAAGTGTGCCAGAGTGTCTTCAAAGCATCACAGCAGAGCAAGCCAAAGCCCTGTGCTGCAGGTCAGCAAGCTTCAGCAAGTTACTGAGGATTCCTTGAAACCCTTTAACAGGCAGTTTGTCTGGGGTGCTCCCTGCAGCCTCTCTCTGGGATTTCTGTTTCAGTGGGTGTTGCTGTGAGAGACACAAGGACACACGGACAGCTTCTCTTGAGAAAGTGAGAGAACAAGTTTATTAAACATCTGACTCTAGGTTATATAGCATTTCTACAAAGACTAGGGATTGGAGAAGAAGGTTGACATCTCTCCTATCCCATTGGTAAAGACAATTGTCTATCAGTTGTTTTCCTCACAAGAAAAGAATGAACAACAACTTCGTTTTATCAAACGGATTTCTGATAAAGACTCTTTTAAGTGTGAGAAAGAAGTTAGTTACAGTAAAAACAACCAGTTAGAAACTGCATTAAGAAAAGCTTGAAAAATTAGGGTGACAAATGGGAACCAAAGAGAAGCCCTAGAGACATGGGGCCAAACTCTCAATGCCTCACTGGTTCAGTGGTCCTAGGCATAGCTCCAGAGCAGAGCTGCTGAGGCCTGGCTTCATTCCCTCTCCTGAGACTTGTGTCCAGGAGGGGCGTGTCAGCAGTAGAGGGGATGAACAGCAGTGGCAGCAAGGAATGTGTCCACTGCAGGCTGACTGGAGTGTTCCCACTTTCTGGACTTGCCCCTCTAGGCTGCACAGGGATGAGCTGTGACCAGCCCTGTCATCATGGAATCACAGACTGGCTTGGGCTGCAAGGGGCCTTTCATACTACCCAGTCCACTAGACTGGGTTGCTCCAAGCCTGGCATTGAACACTTCCAGGGATTGGGCTGTCTACAGCAGATAGACAGCAGCGGATGGACTTCTAAGGTGAAGTTCAGGGAAGAGGCCAGCTCAGGAGCAGCCAGTTTTGGCCTCCTGTTTCCCTGAGGAAGGTGGGTTACACTGCCCTGCTGTATTTAGATGGCGTTCTCCATCCCCTCTCTAAAAGAACCCCCAGCTAGGGTCCTGGGCTGCTTTGGAGAAAACTGGGAGGAGTAGTGGCATGTGTCTCTTCTGTAGCTCCTGTCCTAGGTTTAGGAAATACATTGGGACCAGGCCTTGTTGGGAGTGCAGGAGGCATGAGCAGGAGCCTGAAAGAGGTGCCAGACCTGTAGACCCACTACTTCATCCAAGCTTCTACTTCAGAAGGGTCATGGGACTCTCCAATTCCAGGACCTGCTTCTGCCTTTCTGCATTGGTCTAGCGAGGTCCACACTGTCTCTGTGGCTCAGTTTCCCCAGACAACCATGAGCCTCAGTGGGTAGTGAGGTGCCTCTGATGGCTTTGGGGTACAGCAGCACTTGCCTGCAGTCCTCTCCAGGTGCAGCTCAGCTCCCTACAAGCCCCCATACCATGAGTAGGAGCTTCTTCCAAATCATCATCTGCCAGAGCCAAAGGGAGGAGGCTTGCTGAGCAGAGCTAAGCAAAAGCTCTAATTAAAGAGCTGTTGATTGGGGAGAAATGGGACCTGGGCAGCCCAAACCCCTGAGTGGCTGCTGGCCACCCTGCTCCCGGGCTGAACTATTCAGGAGAGTCCGTCAGAGCCCCGTTGCCTTTTCTCTTTCTTGCTTCTCTGTCTCTCTCCACTTGGGGTTTTGTCTGTTTGGTTGTGTCTGTCTTAACTGTTTCCTTCTCTGCGTTGACTCTCCATTTTTAATTCCCTCCATGTGCTGACACCTCTGATGTGCTTGATGACTCTTCAATTCCTATTTCTTTTCTCTCCCCTGTGTTACAATTTGTTGTATATTTTTTGTGTTCTTGGAGCTCCAAACTCCCTGACTCACTCTGGAATTTAATTGCCCATTTCCGTGCATATACATTGCTTTGAGGTTCATTTCCTGCGATGCCTTCTGTAATAACTCATTGTTCTGTGTTTAATGTATTTTTGTTTAACTATGGCTTGGTTTTTATCCATATAAACCTCCTTCGTATTTATTATTTTCTTTTTTGCTGCTTTTTTTATCCCTTCCCCACCTGTCCCAAATGTACCTGGTCCCCATGTGACGGTATCCCCGTCCCTCTTCCTTTTTTCTTTCTCTTGCTTGTCACACCCATGACAAATCCTGCAGGCTTCTATGGTCTGGATGAATCTGACCTCGACAAAGTTTTCCACTTGCCCACAACCACTTTCATCGGTGGAAATGAATCAGCTCTTCCACTCCGGGAAATCATCCGTCGGCTTGAGGTGAGGAGGGCAGGGGTCTATACCAGACCTGTGTGCAGCCAGGGGTAGAGGCACAGCAGTTGTCTTTGGAAAGTCCTGTGTCGGCCTGCACATTATAAGATTTTCAGTTTGGGAACTGCTTCTCAGCACTCGCCCCACTGACAAGAGCCCTCTCGAGTAACCTGCTCAGCTCTGATTGCCTCCAGCTTTCTGCTGCATTGCAGCAGTGCACTTGGTTTGCCCAAGGTGGAGCAAACCCCGGGCAGCTAGATACTGCCTTTTTGGAAACCTCTCCAGCTTGAAGCAGCAGCTGGTGCTGGCAGTGCACAGGAGTGGGCTGGAGGCCAGTGATCGCCTCTCTAGGCACTGCAGCAGTGTTGCTGTCCTGCATGGGTGTCCATCAGAGGGTCTTGGTACAGGTTTGAGACCCTTGGGACTGGAGCTTCCAGCTTGTGCAGGCAGCTCCCTTTTTATGTCAAATTTCATCCCCTCCTGTGCTTGGACTGATCTCAAGCAGTTCTCAGGAATGCTGCAGGCTGCTGAGATAGTCTCTGCTGAGACTGGTTGACCTTGGAAGAAGCTAAACTTTGCCAACATCTTAGTTCAGCTGCAGGAATGGGCTCCTCATTGTGAGAGGAGCTTCTTCTGATTCTCCCCTGCCCTGTGATATGGGATTTTGGACTGCTCATAGGTGATGAAACCAAGAGGGAAAATCTCTGCTCTGAGGTGAATGTAAAGGACTTGAGGGGCTGATTTGTGGGCCCCTCAGGGAAGGGGAATTAAACAGCTTGATGCTGGGTCATGTGCATGGTCTGAGCTGCCCTGCAGCATCCTGGAACATGTCCTGCCACATCCCTTTTCCTGGGAATACAACTCGAAACAAGTTGTAGCCCTGCTAAAGCAGGGCTGGCAGCTAAATTCCCTTCAGGATCCCCCTCCAGCTGCCAGGCAGGGGGGTCGACGTCTCTGCTGGCATAGAAGGGCTCTTTGGCTGAAAGGTTAAAGGGGAGATGAAGAGCCCCTGGCCCTGTGATCCAGCAGGGTGCTGCAAGTGCCAGTCCTTTGGGGGTTTGAGGTGCTGAAGGCCTGGCTCTTGTCTGATGGCCCCTCATTTCCCCTTGGAGCAGATGGCCTACTGCCAGCACATTGGTGTGGAGTTCATGTTCATCAATGACCTGGAGCAGTGCCAGTGGATCCGGCAGAAGTTTGAGACCCCAGGTATCATGCAATTCACCAATGAAGAGAAGCGCACGCTGCTGGCCAGGCTGGTCCGCTCTACCAGGTACCCTGGGGGGACTTCACCTTCTCCATGTCATTCCCAGGAGGTTTGCTCCCAGCCAGAGCGATGCTGTCACCAGCTGAGTCACATCGTGACATCATCTGTTGCCATCAGCTTAATGAGCAGGTTGATGCCAGTGAGCTGCCGATCTGGCAGGCTCAGGTGCTGGCAAACAGCCTGAAAATGTGGATGATCCTGAAAGAAAAGGTCTAAAGGATTAAGTGCAGCACAGAGTTGGAGGGGGGGAAATGGCCAGCTGAGCTCCGTGGGAAGATGCTGAAGTGACTGTTGTGTGCTGCATGGTTGCCTTAGGTTTTAGCTTTTATATTTTTCAGATTCTGTGCTCTTTTAGTGTATCGTTCTGGATTTCATATTCTGTGCTAGTAAGCTCTATTCACAGAATAGGTAGATAATTCCTTTCCCAGCTTGGGACCAAGGACAACTGATAAAACTTTCAGGCCCAAGACATAATGGTGAAGTGAAAAGAAAAAACAAGGAGGATGGCACTTCTTAACTTGAAGCTGTAATTGGACAATTAACTCCAATATGCTCATGGGCCAGAACTTAAAAAGTCTGAGACCTTGTGATCGGTCGTCCATTTTGTGACCATTTTGGGGTGCATCTTGGGTGTGGCCCAGCTGAGCTCTTGCACTGCCCAAATGCACTCATTGAAGCCTTTTAATAAATCCCTGCTTTATCCTTTTGCTCTGTCTAGTCTGTGTTCCAGGTCAGCCTCCAGAAGGCACCAATGGTACCAGCTTGAGCATCAGTCAATGCTGTGGTTCCCTTGGTGGAGTCCCTGTCCCTTCTCTCTCGTTTATGCCCTCAGCTGTAGCCCTGGCATTGATCCCTCCCTCCTTTTGCCTTCTAGGTTTGAGGAGTTCCTCCATCGGAAATGGTCCTCGGAGAAGCGTTTTGGTCTGGAGGGATGCGAAGTGCTGATCCCAGCCTTAAAGACCATTATTGATAAGTCAAGTGAGAAGGGAGTGGATTATGTGATCATGGGGATGCCCCACAGGTAACCTTGCCTCAAGCCATGGTGCTGCTTGGTGCGGGTAGAAGGCGGGAGGATGCTGCTGGGGTTTGGTACTGGAGGGCACACTGGTTTCTGCCACCACATAATTGATCTTAGCTGGTGATGACCCTCAGCTGGAGAGCTCAGGCTACTCTCTGCTCATCGGGGTCTTTCAGCTTCTTTGTAAATTCATCTGGAGACGGGTGGTGGCTTGAGGTCCAAGCTGGAATCATGTTGGAATGCCAGCACCTGCCCGCTCTGGGGCATCTCAGCGAGTATGTGGGATGTGGTGTTGGCCAAAGCATCCCTGTGCTGAGGGATCTTCAGACTCCTGGGTGTCCTCATCTCTGAGTGACCCCACAGTGGTTACAGGAGATGTGGGCTGTGGCAGTGGGGGCTGTAGATCACTGTCAGCACATGGCTGTCAGCAGTGGCCTTGCTTTTGCAGGGGACGCCTGAATGTTCTCGCCAACGTGATCAGGAAAGAGCTGGAGCAGATTTTCTGCCAGTTTGACTCCAAGCTGGAGGCTGCTGATGAGGTGAGCTTCTCCCCTGCCTGCAGCAGGCTGCTGCTGCCTGTCCCTGAGCAGTCCCCAAGGGCTGTGGCTGGATTGTGCCACTGCTTCTGGTGTCACTCGGTGGCACTGGTGTTGCAAGGATTTCCATGCTGCAAGCAGATCTGGGTAATGGGAGCCTTTGTGGAGGTGCCAGTGCTGGTCTATCCCTGCCTATCCTGGGGGTGACATGTGCCGGTGTTACCAGCACAAGCTTGGCTGTTGGCAGCTCTCCGGGGCATGAAGCAGCCTTTGGGTGGATGCTGAGAGCAGGGGAAGGTGGCCAGGAGCAGAAGTTAATTTGTGCCCCAGGTCTCCATATGGGGTTCTAAAGCAGCTCTAAAAGCAGGTCTGTCACTGCAATAAACTCATGCTTCAAAGCTTCAGCATCATAAGCTGGAATGATTTGGCTTTTAGCAAGCTGGGCTGGGCTGGCTTGGTCCTGCCATGACCTTCAGTGGGATTTCAAGATGAGAAAGCAGCAGGCTGAGGCTTCAAGGTGCCCTGAGGGAGTACATGGCTGCACATTAGGAATGGTGCTATGGATGGCTGTGCTGCTGCAGTGGGTAGAGCTCAGGCAAGCGTTACCTGTTATTCAGGGTCTTTGCCCAACCCACCAGACCTGCTTCATGCCCCACACCTTCATCTGTTTTTAGATGAGCTGGGTGCATGTCTGAAGTTGGTGGTGGTTTGGCACCTGGAGCAGGCTTTTCTGTGGGCCAGTTCACCTCCTGCAGTATGTGCCTACTGTGTTGTGGCAGTACCTCCAAGAAATGTCCCCCTCTTCCAGCCTTGGGGTTAGCACTCCTCTGTCTCCTTCCATGCCCCAAAAGCTGCCTGTGCTCCTGGGAGTGACTCTCTTCTCTCCACCAGGGCTCTGGTGATGTGAAGTACCACCTGGGAATGTATCACCGGCGGATTAACCGTGTCACTGACAGGAACATCACCCTTTCCTTAGTGGCAAATCCTTCTCATTTGGAAGCAGCTGATCCTGTTGTTCAAGGCAAGACTAAGGCAGAGCAGTTTTACTGTGGGGACACAGAGGGGAAGAAGGTGAGTGCTGTTCAGATGTGTGTAGTGAAGTGACTTAGGCTGGATGGATTTTGGTGGAGACAGGCTGGTGAGAAAGTGAAGGAACTTGTCTGCTTTCTGTTTTATGTGCCTGCTGTCACCCTGACTTTGCTCCCCCATCCTTCCCTTCTGTTTTTGGAGATAGCTTTGTGAGGGGCTTCCCCACCCTAGGCTCCCATTGCTGCTTTCTTCGTCTCTGAATTGACTAAGCTGGGCACAGCAAATGCACAATCCCTGAATGCAAGACAGGGACATGAGGGGAGCCCCAAGGCAATGCAAGCACCACACCTTGGAGGGCTTGGCAGCAGGATCTCAGTGTGGCTAGAGATAACCATTCCTGTGACTGGGAAAGCTGGAGCTTGGCAACAAGAGGCAGTTCTCCACACCCTGGTGGGAAGGGGCTGTGAGGAGCTGTTTGCTGTGTGATTCATTGCAGACCTGTCTCCAACCCCAAGAAGTGGAAGAGTGAGATCCAAAGTGCTTCCCTCCCTCCTCCACCCCAAGGGCTGGGTATAAATAGACAGATCCTGTCCTCGCCTGGCAGACGGTGTCCTCAGCCAGCCCCCGGGGTGGTGACAAAATAATGTCAGTGGCTCTGAAGCTTCTGGGCCCACTCCTGCCCATGGGACTTCTGGCCTGAAAGTGTGTGGGAACAGGGCTTTCTTCTCTTCTTGCCCCAGTAAGAAAAAGGCTTTGCTTTGGGATGTACGTATTTGGGAATGAGACTTGCTGCCCAGCTGGGGCATACCAGGTGTTGTTTTGCTGTCTGCTCAGGGTGCCCCAAGTGTGCAGCCCTTGCTGTGGCTGGTGGCCACAGTCTCTGCCCAGTGGTGTGTCAGCTCTGGCTGACTCCACTCCCATCCCCTGGGAAAGCATTGGGTGTGTTGATGAGCTGCTCCATGTCCTTTCTGGGATGCTGAAAGCTCATGGAGAGGAGAGCTGGGCCCTTTCCTGGTGGTGCCCTGCTCGCTGTCCCTGATGATCACCACGGCCTCCTCTCTCCCAGGTGATGTCTATCCTCCTGCATGGAGATGCTGCATTTGCAGGGCAGGGCATTGTGTACGAGACGTTTCACCTGAGCGACCTTCCTTCCTACACCACCCATGGCACTGTCCATGTTGTGGTCAACAACCAGGTGAGGAGCAAATGCCCTGTGCCTGTGGGTCCCTGGCAGAGCTGTCTCTGCAGGCTCTGGGGCAGGGAGTAGCTGGTACCAGCAGCAGCCAGTGTTCCTGGCAGGAGCCCTAACCCGGGGTCAGCAGGGGGTACTTCTCACGCAGCTGCTCAACAGCAGCAGCCTTTGAGCCCAGTCTGGTGCAGAGGTGATACAAGCTGATGCTCAGTGTGTGAGGTCTGACGGGGCTGATCCTGTCTGCTGCCACGGAAACCCAGAGGCGTTTCACTGGGACCAGTCTGTCCCCACAGCTGCAGCAGGATGTGCCTCTGTGTCCAGATACAGGAGACAGGCAGGTTGTGCATCCATAGCCCAGCTGCAGCAGCTGAGCTTCCCTTGGAGCTGTGCGGACAGTTTCTTGGGACAGCAAAGTGCAGCTGCCTCACGCCATACCAGCTGTGACATCAGTGTCCAAATAAGGAGCTGCATAGCAAAGCTGTGTCCCAAATCCAGTTGGTAACACTGTACTCATCCTTGCTACAGATTGGCTTCACAACAGACCCCCGGATGGCCCGCTCCTCCCCATACCCCACCGACGTGGCCCGTGTGGTCAATGCACCCATCTTCCATGTCAATGCAGATGACCCTGAGGCCGTTGTCTATGTGTGCAATGTGGCAGCAGAATGGCGAAGCACCTTCCACAAGGACGTGGTGGTGGATTTGGTGAGGAATGTGGCACAAGTCCTTGAAACTGGGACTCTGCCAGAAGTGTGCTTGGGTCCCTCCTGGGCTGCTTGGGACCCTTCCTCACATGACCCAGGTAGCTGCAAAGTGCTTTTGGAGCGGTAGGTCACAGGCAGCTGCATTCAGAGGCTCTTTCCTTTCCTGGCAGGTTTGTTACAGGCGCAATGGGCACAATGAGATGGATGAGCCTATGTTCACACAACCCCTGATGTACAAACAGATCCGGAAACAGAAGCCGGTGTTGCAGAAATATGCAGAGCTGCTGATTTCCCAGGGGGTGGTAAATCAGCCAGAGTATGAGGTACTATCTGTGGGGCCTGAAAGAAAAACTGCTGGTGGCATCTCCAGGGAAAACTGCTAATGTGGTTCAGACCTGGGTGTGAATCATATGAAAGGCTCACATGAGCCTACAGGAACCATGTGCTTGTGCTTGTGACCTAAAGGTGGCAGAGCTGTGCAGGGGTTGGGTGTGCACTGCAGACCTGGCAGTGATGGAGTTTGGAGCCAAGGCTCGTCCTTGAACTGTGCCAGCTCTGAAAAGTGCCGGAACATCTAGTTGAAGGATCACCCTGTGATCAGTGTGGAACAGGCCATGCAGCTCTGGGCCACTGCAGCACAGGCAGGTCCCAGTGCTCAGGATTGCTGTGGCCACAGGTGTCTGGGGCAGATCCTGTCCTAGTTCTGCTGCTTGGGCAGCTCATGGCGCAGAGGCTTTGCCAGCCCTGCTTGCCCTGGCACCACCTTTCAGCATCCAGTAGGGTTGAACACAAGATGTCAGCTCTGAGAGTAGCAGAGCTATGCCTTGGGGTACAGGGGTCCCAGCTGTGGCTGTGCTTTGAGGCTGAACTGCACAGCGGGGACCACCTCTGCCCTCCAGCACCCTTGCAAGCTGAACACCAAGGTCCTCAGGCTTAACACCCTTGTTTGGAGATCCCCGTTAATGTTTTTCTGCCTCCTGGTTCTGCCTTTCAGGAGGAAATTGCCAAGTATGATAAGATTTGTGAGGAGGCCCATGCCAGATCCAAGGATGAGAAGATCTTGCACATCAAGCACTGGCTGGACTCACCTTGGCCAGGTAAGACAGCGGTTTGGAGGCCGTAGCAAAGCACCTGGCCTCTCTAGAGCCATAGTAGAGATTTTCTAGTAAACCACCCCACAGGGGAGGTTAGTGGTGCTCTTCCCATTCCTGGTGTCCCCACCTTTGCTTGAGGGTGTCTGTGACCTGAGGTCTTCCCCTGGATCTGGCACGTCCCCTGCAGCATGGTCTTTCTCCTTCTCCAACAGGTTTCTTCACTTTGGATGGGCAGCCTCGGAGCATGACCTGCCCTTCCACTGGCCTCAATGAGGAGGACCTGACGCACATTGGTCAAGTGGCCAGCTCGGTGCCAGTGGAGGATTTCACTATCCATGGAGGTAGGAGCTTGTGAAAGCTGTGTCAGACTGTGCATTTGCTCTGGAGAAACGTGAGCTAGGGCTGGGATGTGGCCTGGAAATAAGGGACATATTGAACTGATTCAATGTTTGGGCAACCTGTGTGCTGCATTCTTGAGACCCTGCCTGGAGCGCATGTCCAGCTCTGAGGGCCCCAGAACAAGCAAAACCTGGACCTGTCAGAGCAGGTCCAGAGGAGGCCTTGAAAATTATACCAATGCTGGAGCCCCTATGCAGGAACTCTGAGAGAGAGCTGAGTGTGTCTAGCCTGGATGAAAGAAGGCTCCAGGGAGACGTTACAGACTCTGCCAGTGCCTAAAGAAGCTTTCAGAGAGATGGAGAGGCAGTTTGCACCAGGGCTTGGAGTGACAAGACAAGGGGGAATGGTTTCCCACTGCCAGAGGGCAGTGTGAGATAGGATATTGGGAAAGAATTCTTCTCTGTGAGGGTCGTGAGGCCCTGGCACAGGTTTCCCAGAGAACTTGTGGTGCCCCTGGAAATGTTCAATGCCAGGTTGGACAGGGCTTGAAGCAACTTGGTCTACTGAAAGTTGTCCCTTCTAGTGCAAGAAACTCCTGTGGCAGGGGTTGGGCTGGGTTAACTTTGAGGTTCCTTCTCACCCAGACTGGATGAGAACTTGTTCATGAGGGAGCTGTGGGTAAGGAAAGTGAACCAAGGAATAGCTCTTCTTTGGAGCTGATCCTTCCCTACAGTCCTGATTCCTCATCCATGGTTCATGCCTCCAGAAGAGGGGAATCCATTCCTCTGCCCACGGCACTTGCAGTCTGTCAGTCCGTGGGCTGGTTGTGGAGCAAACCTGGTGTCACTGGAGCACTGTCCCATGCTGGGCTGTGAACTGGCTCCTGTCCTGGCAGGTTTGAGCCGAATTCTGAAAACCCGTGGGGAGATGGTGAAGAACCGGACGGTCGACTGGGCCCTGGCAGAGTACATGGCATTTGGCTCCCTTCTCAAAGAGGGCATCCACATCCGCCTGAGTGGCCAGGACGTTGAGAGGGGGACATTTAGGTAAAGCCCTGTTTTTGGAGGCTTTAGAGGCAATTCCAGCCCTTCTGGAAGGGATCCAAAGGCTGATGGTGAAGTCACTCTTCTCCCTTTTCCAGCCATCGCCACCATGTTCTGCATGATCAGAATGTGGACAAGAGGACCTGTATCCCCATGAACCACCTCTGGCCCAACCAGGCTCCATACACAGTCTGCAACAGCTCCCTGTCAGAGTACGGTGTCTTGGGTGAGTGAGTAGGTCTGTGCTCACAGCCCAGCGTGAGACCGCTCTGGAAGGGTAATCCAACCCTCTCACTGCTCTTCCATTCCTCAGGATTCGAGCTGGGCTTTGCTATGGCCAGTCCCAATGCCCTGGTGCTTTGGGAAGCCCAGTTTGGGGATTTTCACAACACTGCTCAATGCATCATCGACCAGTTCATCTGTCCCGGGCAGGCCAAGTGGGTCAGGCAGAACGGCATTGTCCTGCTGCTTCCCCACGGCATGGAGGGCATGGTAAGGACTCCCCTGGCTCGCCCTGGGGGCAGGACCCTGACAGCATGGACAGAGCTCTGCTTGTGACATGGCAGTGCCTGACGTTGGGTTCTCATGGTTGCCTTGGCCTGCAGTGACCATCGTCCTTCTTGGTCCCCACAGGGTCCTGAGCACTCCTCTGCCCGCCCAGAGCGATTCCTGCAGATGTGCAACGATGATCCTGATGTCTTCCCTGTGAGTGGTGGCCCCCATGGTGTGGTGCTCAGCCCAGACCTCCTATGCCCTGGATTGGGTTGGGTAGAGGGCAGCAACAGCTGTGTGGGCTTAGCACAGTGGGTGCTGATGGCAGGAGGCATGGGATGCCTTGGTCTCATGCTGCCCAGAGGGATTGGGGAAAGGGCCAGAACCTGGTGCCCAGGCTGCGCCTCCACAGAACCTGGGGCTGCATCATAGTCTGAGGCAGAGGTGGCACAAGAGGGAGTTGCTGGCCATCCCCATGGCCAGACAAAGATGGAGGGCACAGCCCTGGATCCTCTCTCAGGTCTCTGTGTGCCCTAGAGAGTGACGGAAGGGAAGGGAAGGAAGAGGGAACAAAGGAAAGGGAGGGAGGGAGTGCTGGGGACCATTCCTCTCTCTGCTGCGGGAGCTGCGAGGCCAAGACCTTGTGTTTCCTGAAATTCCCTCACCTGTGCTGGCCGAGGCAGAAGCTGGATGACTTTGATGTGCGTCAGCTCTATGAGTGCAACTGGATTGTCGTGAACTGCTCCACTCCAGCCAACTTCTTCCACGTCCTCCGGCGCCAGATCCTCCTGCCCTTCCGCAAACCGGTCAGTGCCAGCAGCTCTGTGCCCAGATTGGTGCCCAGGCAGGGTGCTGTGTCCGTGCTGGACTAGGATAGGGCTGGGGGCAGCTTCTCCCTGCACCTCAGGCATGGGCATTTGGCCTCTGCCTGGACAGGCACCTCATGGTGCTCAGGACTGACTTGGCGCTTGATGTGCAGCTGCTGGCTTGTGTGGGCTGCAAGGGGGTGTGACCCCTTCCCAAACTCCACGGGCAGGTCAGGGCTGTTGGAGCCAACAGACACTGCTACATAACCTCATTCAGCCCCTTCTGGTCAGCTCCAGCCATGGGATGGGCAGGTCTCTGGTAGCCTCTCTCCCTCTTCCCCAGAGGACATCCCGACTGGGATGGTTGGTGCTGTAAGGAATGGATGCCCAATCTGGCAGAGCACTGCAGCTGAGTGAGAAGCACATCTTTGGCAGCTGCTCCCTTGCTCGGGCAGGATGGGCAGGGGAGGGCAGGCAGGTGGCTGTTCTAGCTCTGGCTTGCAGGAGAGGTGTTTCTGGCAGGCCTGACCACCTTGCTCTGTCTCTTATCCCCCACTCCAGCTGATAATCTTCACTCCAAAGTCGCTGCTGCGCCACCCCGAAGCCCGCTCCAGCTTCGATGACATGCTGCCAGGTACAAGGAGCACAGAGCTGCTTGTGTTCCCCCCACGCTGCTCTGCAGGGTGAAGGACAGGAGCCTGTGGCCTTGGGTAAAGTCTGCCTGGCAGCAGCCTCCCCCTGCTGGAGAGTGGCCGAGTGAGGCCAGGGCCTTCTCCTTGGCACATGGGAGCCCCCCTCATTAGGGCTGAGCCCAGCACCCTCGGGAGACTTGGCTCAGTGGTGCTTCCTCCACCAGCAGCCAATTGCCACTGGGATTGGCAGCCCTAAGTGGCACGTGATGGTTTGTAGTGAGAGTTGTGCCTGTGCCTGGGTCAAATGAGTCTGCCTGAGGGGCCTGGCTCTGCCTCTCAGAGTCCCACAAGGGGCTGGCATGGGATGTGGGTGCAGTGGCTGCTGGCACTGCACTGTGAACTGCTGTGGCTCAGGGTGCCGTTCTCTTCCTTGGCAGGCACCCACTTCCTCCGTGTCATCCCTGACAGTGGCCCTGCAGCCCAGAACCCTGAGCAGGTGAAGCGGGTGCTGTTCTGCACTGGCAAGGTGTACTATGACCTGACCCGCGAGCGCAAGGCCCGGCAGATGGAGGCCGATGTGGCCATCACCAGGGTGGAGCAGGTGAGCAGGGTCCTGCCACTGCCATGCCAGCAGGCTGGGGGTTCTGCAGCCCCTGGGATGCTGCCCCATGTTATGTTCCCTGTGACACCATTCTGTGTCCTCCGCAGCTCTCCCCGTTCCCCTTTGACCTCCTCCAGCGGGAAGCCCAGAAATATCCAGCTGCTGAGCTGGTGTGGTGCCAGGAGGAGCACAAGAACCAGGGCTACTATGACTACGTCAAACCCCGGCTTCGCACCACCATCAACCGCGCCAAGCCTGTCTGGTAAGGATGCAGGGGCTGGCTGGGATGCTGGGAGGGAATTGATGAGTACAGACCCTTTTCATGGCCCAACTTCTCCCTCACAGGTATGCAGGGCGGGAGCCAGCAGCTGCCCCTGCCACTGGCAATAAGAAAACCCACCTGACAGAGCTGCAGCGGCTCCTCGACACGGCCTTCAACCTCGATGCCTTCAAGGACCTGGCCTGAGCTGCCAGCGTGGCACAGCATGCTCCTCCATCTGTCTGTCCATCTCTGTCCTTAGCTCGCCTCCCCCCCTCAACTACAGATCTTGTCAACCCCACAATGGTGCCTGGAGTCCTTGTCTGCTTCATGGCAGGGTGGTACCGGTGCAGCTGCCCTGGGAGCATGAGGGTCTGGGGGCTGCCTGCTGCTGTGGTGGGTGAGACCCACGGCACCCCAGAGCCCTGGAACGAATCGTCCCTGGGGCTCTTCTGCGGGGGTGTCCAGTGCAATTGGGTCAGATTCTTCCCAGTTCCTCTCAGTCTTGGACTTGCCCCTGTACAGCCACTGCCTCTTGGAGGAGGCAGATGGGGCATCTGCACATCCTGAGGGCCGGGGCAGGTGTGAGAGTGCTGTGCCCTGATCTGTTTTGCCTGTCCTTCGGGAGCACGTTTTACCCCTCTGCGTCTGCATAATCCCCCGGCTCTGAGCCCCCACAGGGACAGGGCTGGTGCTGGGTGGCGTGTCCTCTCATTGGAGATCTTGAGTGGCGGTCGAGGGAGGTGATCTCCCGAATGGGGCTTATTGTTGGCTTCTCCCGAGCCCACCGCGTTTTCCCATGGGAGGTCCTTGCGGGGTGGGGACGACGGGGGCGACTCCAGCCGGGACTCGCTGTCGGTGTCCCCAGAACCTGCCGCGGCTTTTCGGCGTGACGCAGGTGTGTGCGCAGCAGGAGGGAGCTGCCGCATCCCCTCGCGTACCCGCGGCTCTGCTGTCACACACCGGCTCGCACGTGGTGTCGCCGCCCGCGGGCCCGCGCCCCTGCGCGCAGCCCGTTCACACGCGCGTCCAC
>VZTB01014251.1:171519-208304 GCA_013397245.1 Thryothorus ludovicianus | reverse complement strand
AAAAAAAAGCTACCAAATTTCCATGTGGCATATATTAGTTCAGTTTCATATCACACAACTCTAGCTCAAATTTAGTCTGTGCAAAATGTCTTAGATATCTTTGATATCACTTCTGTCGCCATTTGACTTTTTTTTCTCTTCTTGAAATTTTTATAACTTAATGTTTAGGTAGTGTACTGTTCATATAGTGATTTCTTTAGGATGAATTTCAGCTTGTGTATCGGAGAGTACAAAATCAAAATGTAGTTTAGCTGTGTGGCTGTGTATATTCTTTAATATCTTTCATTTTCCTTTAGAAGTATTTTAAATATTTCAGATTTTCTTGAATATTGTGTTAAATATTTCCTATACTAACCAGACATATTCCGAATTTTATACTTGACAAAGTTTACTACTCCTGGACAAAATCATTGTACAGACTGCCTTAAAATCCTGTATCACTGAAGGAATATTTAAGCTATTCCAAATTTTGACATTTCTTGACAGTACTCTTAGATCTGTATCTAACTGTGAAGTTTTTGTTACATAGAAACTTCAGGGATTTACATTTCACATGGTGATGATACAAACCATTTTATTTCTTCAGTAATTGATGGAATGTCTCTATCTGGATATTTTAGCAGCTGACTATTGTCTTATTTATTATTCTGAGGAGTGTTTTGAAGATGGAGATCTGTCAATATAGATCTGCAATTTTTTTTCCCAGTGCATTATTCAGTAATTTTTAAAAATTGCCTACAGTCTTGTGTTTAGTATTCCAATACAACAGTGTCGTAAAACTAATTCAAACTAAATTTTTCTTAGTGCACTAGAGCTGAGAACACACTTCACTATACCTTTTTTAATAGAACTGTTCCATTTCATTCCTCCTTTTTCAGTGGTTTATTTGGTACATGTATTTTCAAGCTATTAATGACTAGAAAAAGAACCCACAGGTAGTTAAAAATAATCCTTTGCACAGTGACAGAAAGATGGATTTTACTCTTTCTCGGCATTCTTGCAGTCATGTCCTATTCTTCAAGAAAATGTACTCCCCTCTTTATAATCTGAATTGAAATACAGTAAAATTCTTCAAAGAAATATTAATATGACTCACTAAAGCAGACATTACAAAGAAAAATATTTTTTTCTTATTTGAAGTATGTGCTATTGAAAATAGCTACTTTTCTTAAATAATTTAAACACAGTAATGATTGGTTTAAACTTTAAACTTGTGGAAAAATTATCATAAGCTTAAAATTAAAAGCATTACATGTGTGCAGGATGAATGGAAATGGGGACATGCTCTGAGAATGACATAAAATGCAATAATAATGAGTGTTTAATGACAAATAAATATAAAATTAAATCCTACAGGAAATAAAGAAAATACCATGACATCTGATTCAGAGATTAATTGTAGCCAGGTTATTTCACAATTTCAGGATTTCAAAACTAAAGGAGAGGAGCTTAATAATGAGAATAGTTAGCTCCTTTTCATGCTATCCATATACCAAGCAGGGGAAAAAGGACCAGGAAAAATGAAATCTGTTATCTTCAGATGTTATCTGGAGTGCCTATTGAAGGAATATCATGGTCCTTGGTATTTAAAATTTATTTCTTCATGAAGTTGAAGAACAGAACATTAAGAACACTTAACAGAAAATAACAAGATACCGGAGGCAAAGATTCACCAAGGTTATACTTAAAAGAGCTATCTTGATGATTGATAAGTCGAAATTGCCAGTGAACCTATTTGGGTGAGACTTTTAGACTATGCTAAAATATAGAGCACCTACATTTCTGTATTAATTTATGATAAACTTACGGGTTAAATCTTTGAGCATGTTTCTCACATTCTCATGAACAGAGAGAAATCCTGGGAATTGTATAGTACACCCCTAAAAATATAGTGGATATCTACTGATGACTTCTAAGCAAGAACAAATTACGTCTTGAAAACCTGTTTAAACAAATGCAATCCAAGGTAAAATTTAATGACCAACAACCATGAAGATTATGAACATCCAACCTAATAGAACTTTCTGGCTAATAGTGTCTGAAGTTTCTAAAACCTTGAAATCAAAACCCTCTAATATCATATTATAATCCTAGAATATCGTATTTCATATTCTTTCAATTGTTGTTAAGACTTCAGGAAAATTCCTATTTGCTTATTGACTGTCTCTAGAGGCAGTATATTAGGATGTTTATATCAAAATCAACTTGTGTGCAGATTGAATGTTTTGAGAATATGCCTAAAGAACCAATCAATTTGGAAATATATTCTTTGATTTTCGTGATGGTAGGTCTTTTCTCAAGTCGATATTTTTCCTGCTTAGATGGAAAAAAACGAACAAACAAACAAAAAAATGGCTCCTTGTTTGATTTAATGAAGAGAGTTATAATAAAATGAATCGTTTGGAACAGTAATCTTCAGACTTTTAGCTGAGTACAGATCACTTAAAAGTAACAAAATTTATCATTATTTTAATGAGTTTCTATCACAGTGTTTGTTGGAAAACATTTTCAAAGTGATACATTCTGCAGATTAGATAGAGACTGCATGCTTTGGATTGCAGACCATTGAATGCAAACTACAAATATTGAAAGGTGATGTTCTGTGCAGGAAAGGAATTGTTGGAACCCTTAGGAAAAAAAGAAACCCAAACCCATTCTGGATTCCTGGAAAACGGTACAAGTGAATGTTACTATCTGAATTTTGCTTATCAAATAGATTGGGAGATTTGCTTTGAAACAAATTCAAAAGAGGTGAAAAGTAAATTAGTCCTGGATTGAAAATCCAGAATAAACACGTTTGCTTCATTAAGCACTTACTACATTGATACTTGGATAGTAAACTGATAACATGGTTAGATATGTTGCTACAATCAAGGAAAGGCTAGATATGAAGGAATGTGTTTTGTGTTTTACTGGTGTCACATTTTCAGCTGTAGCGGGAGTTTGTTAGAAGCAGGAGAAATTATTTAAGAATTATGTAAAACTACAGTGCTGTTCTGTCTCAGCAACTGGTTAATTCAATCAGAACACAAAGATTTTTCACCATTCTTTAATTTGCCTCATTTTCAGCGTCTTAGAAATTTTCCCATCTTTCAATTCTGTCACTATTGCATCGATGCCTTGTGCTATTCTTTCTGTCATTTCCATTTCAATATAGATTTTATAGTTCATTACCTGTCAATCAGTTTTAAATGGTGCAGTGTTCATTTCATTGTGTGCTGTAAAAGTTGCATGCTTCTTTCAAAGTGCTACATTTATTTCAGTTTGAGCTCTATTTACTTCTCTAAGCACTGTAGCTATCTATAGATAGATTCATTTTAAGGAGTATTTATTTTAGCAAATGCAGTATTTTGTTTTACATTAAATTTATTTGGCATGTTGAATGAAACAAGTGAATTCTGACTCGACTCTGAAATTATGTATCAAACAATTTTTTCCATGATATTTTTATTTGCCATAGAGCTCTCAGTCATCATCATAGCTTCCCTAAAATGAAAACAGCAAATTAACACAGAAATAAGTACCTTTTTACAACAAGTTCCTGCATTTTGTCCTTCTGAACCTGTGGGGCATGTTTTATGCCGCAAAATATCCTCTGCAATTTCCTGGACAGAGAAAGTGGCTTTAGTTTTTTAGTAAAAGATCCCCCAGTCGACATTTTCTGGTCACACTGGGCTGTTCCCAGTATGCCATTGTGTTGTAGAGAGACAGAAAGGTTCTTTATGTCTATTGATGCATGAAAATCTGAAGTTGAAAAGTTTCACATTTGTTTGTTATTTGGATTGCTTGTAACTTTCTGAATTTTCTGAGAAATTTACAAGATGAGTTTGTGGACAATGCAAATAGTATACAAATTAGAAGAAATGTGATTTGGACAATGCAAATAGTATACAAATTAGAAGAAATGTGAATGTATTTTCAATTAGTTAAAGTCAATAGCTATTGTCGGTAGTTAAGAATATATATTCAGTCTAGGTCTATTCAACGCCAGCAGTGCAATCAAAAACTGTTGGATATTCTGTGGTGAATGCAGGTTATTGTTTCATTTCTGTCCCAAGTCCAGCATGCTGCATCTGTTTTCCACTGGCAGAGTTAATATTTTATAAAACTTACGACTTTCCTCTTGCAGATGTGAATGCTTGCAGATGGAGAAGGCATGGACAGTTTATGGGGAAGACAGAAGTGTATCCAGCTATTGGGGGAGGTATCAGTTCTTCTCCACTCAATTGCACATATCAGGTGAAAATGGAAGTTTGTACATATTCTTTTAATGAACAGTCATTCAGAAACAGCTGTTGTTGCCTCCATAATGCACTGCACCACAGAAACTATTAAGAGAGCAGTTCTACTACGTTACTTGCTGTTGTGAGTCAATGTATCTGCATTTTCTTGCCTTCATTCATATACATTGGCTAACAGTAAACAAATGTCTTCAGCCTTTACAAAGTATATCCATGATTTTTAAAAATATTAATTATTCATACTGGTTTTCTTTTTTCCTGTTTTCTAAAGAGATATTTTCTATTCAACCTGTATTTAGCTGGTATTTTTCCGGTTTATGATCAGTGTTGTTACAGTGCATCTCTCATTTCCCAGTGCTGGAGACTGTCATAAAAATTCAAAAATTTTTACTGAAAGCATTCTGTTGATATGAAATGTAGATTCACCCAAACTGCAGACATTGAAACCTTTCTATTCTCCAGAAAGAAATAAAAATTAATTTACTATTCTTCTTCCTGCTCCACTATACAGTGAGAGATGCATGATATCTACTTTTGATTATAATTATTAAAAGTGTGAAGCACATCATCCAAAAGAGAAATAACTTAGCTGCTAGGCCTTGACTATATTTCCGTTCACAGATGGTAATTCAGAAATTAGGATTATGTGTTGTAATCTGGAAGACTGCTACCTAAAATTGTGATAAAATTTAATGTGTGGTTTTTTTCCCATGTAGAACAACTAGAAAGTATAAACAATTCTATATATAGTATAAATATTCTAGTTGAGAAAATTTTATGTAGGGTGCTGCTACTTTGAATGTCACAGCTAGGTCCATAATGGTGAGAACGGTCCTGAAAAAGCACATAGTTGTGGCCACAGATATCTCTGAGGAATTATAGTTCCAAGGACAAAAGTCATGTCCACAAATATTTGATGGATATCTTGAAATCTAAATTTGCTTCAGTCTTGCTTCAAGTCCATGTCCATAAAGACAGTATTTATTTTACACACTAATTCTTTTCCAGGTAGGCCCTGGTCTACCTACAGGCCCGTCTTTGCATGAATCATCTGGGAGGCAAGGCTGATGGAATTATGACAATACTTTGAAGGTATGGTGAAGTGCATAATTGTTGCCTTAGGGTCACTATCAGATTTCTCATCCCAGCCTCTTTCAAGGGACTAAGAGTCAAATTGACATTAAATATCCCAATCTATAATTAATGGTGACTGAGTTATGGCTATCATGGGCAAGGATTCTGCCATCTTTTTTTGTTGTATTGAAATACCACCTCTCTGTCACACTGGCTGTGTCCTTCTCAAGATATTTTTCTCATGAGAAACAATTAGTTTGTCTCAGAGTAAAATACTGGATGAATTTGACTTAGAGCATATCTGTTCTCTAGAGAAGAGCACTCTTACAGACAGTAGAAAAAAATTTTAGTACATCCACTTGAAGCATTAAATAGTTGCATCTGTATACTGGTACTGTCATAAGTCATGTTTCCCAGCCTCACTGAATTTCCCAGTTCAAAACTAAAGACATGCAGCCTATATTTTTTCTCATATTACAGCCAATTCAGCAGTCATTTCGGCTTTATGTCCCAAGGTAAAAGATTAATCAGAATTCTGACTCCCCAGGAGAAATTTTTTTAAGGGTCTAATAGACTTTACCTACAGTTAAAGATCTGCTTTAACTGATGATATCAATAGGCTCTTTCAGTTAAAAAGTGCAGGCTCTGGTAACCTTAAATATTGTATCTTCTCATTTATCTATTAAATTATTTTTCAGTAGCTATGATTTCTACATGAAAGCTTAGATCTGATACAGGGTTTTAAGGCTAATTCCCCTTGTGTCATTTCCAGAAGGAAAAAACAACCCTTAACAGGCTTTTCAAGGCTTTACCAGAGGAGTTTTCTGACTGCCATGCCTCTCCTGAGTCTCATGATTTCTCAGTAAATACAACTCTGTACATTACTAAATTCTCATTGTCCTTTTACACTGGAAAACCTGCTTCAGGAGGTTTCTCAATGTCCTTGTGTAAAGGCTAAAAGACCTCAGGGGGTGTCAGTGTCTTCACAAAAGTTACGATCCTGGTTATCATAACATGTAAATGTATGCTATCAAACTGCTGGCAGAGAACCTCCCTTCTTGCAAGGGGTCATTTGGCCATTTTAAGCAGTGGCTGTGGCTTCTCTGTAGAACATTGCACACTTGGCATTTGCAGAAGTCACCTAGACCTCTGTTCATACTTATACTAAGCACTATGCACTTGCTGAAGTATTCCGTGATCATGCTGCCTTTGGGAGTTATCCTGCAATCTTTATTTAATTAACAACTCCAAGGGTCCTCCTCCAGGTAATTGTTAATTGCTCTTCTTCTCAGTCACCCACAGTGGGAGTGAACATATGGAGAATTACTTCCTTCCATCTCTCTCCTTCTCCCAAAGTCTTACCTAATTTGCTGCATTTTAAGAGAAACTGAAAAGAAGGCAAGAGCTATGCCCTGTCTGTATGGCTGACTTTCATGGAGGGGAGCATCAGGAAGGACAACAATCATATAGATGTTTTCCAGTAGTACTAGCTGGTCCATACTGGTATTGTGGTGGTCACATACATAACACATCTCAGGAAGGAAAGCTATCAGTGTGTATAGACAAACACTCTACTTACAAGAAAATAGGTATCTTAATTTTGTAGAGGAAAACAAGAGATGTTTTCTGAGTGCAGAGTGTTTTTAAATTCCAATATAAATATTGAGGTGAATTCCTTCTGACACTGTTTCCCTAAACACATCTTTGGCAATTTTTTTATTTTTTTATGAATGCTGGTACAAATATTCTTAAAAATTTACAGATAATTGGACCAATATAGCAAGAACATTTCTTTCATTTACACATACCTAATGAGATTTTTTTATTATTATTTATATGGTATCTGCTTTTAAGATGACAAACATATCAGCTCAAATACAGTAAAACCTTTTAAGCTGAGCAGTAAAACTTGAAAAACATGGAACTGTTTAAATGCTGTCTAAAGTAGGATAAAAGAATGATTGACAGAAAAAAAATAGAAGAAATCTAGATATTTTGTAAGTGTGACCCATTTGAAATCAACATACATATTCAAATGTCATTTTTTAAGGAATATGGTACTAATATTTGAAAGGAAGCATCTAAAACAGAGCTTAGTGCCTAAATGCAATTATGTCATATAATCTTAAGTCTGCTTCATAGGGTAGCTAAATTCATTTTGCTGTGATTTTTCCTCTGTTTTTGAGTGCAAAGTTGCTCTTCTCTTTTAGAATTATAAATCTCCTTCCCGCTTCTGGTCAACATTTTTTACTGTCAACTTAAATCCATTTGTTGTTATGACAATTTTGTCCTTGAACTTGGACAATAATCCTGCCTCCCTATTATTCAAGTGATTGAGTATTTAAGGACAAGTATATTTTCAGCCAGTCTTAATTTTTATTGGTTAAATATTTTAAGCCTTTATTATAGGATCCACTTCTAACTTTATCCTTATATCAACTTTCCATTTTAAGTTTACTAAATTCTTTGATCTATTTCCATATATGCATTCTCATTAACTTCCACTTACATTCCACTATGCTACTGATAAAATCTGAAAGAATACAATTAACAATATGTAGCCTTATACTCAGTGCAAAACTTATTTATGTGTCTTTTTTAATCTTTATTTCTGTGGCTATAGAATCCTTTGGTATAGATTTCCTCTCTTTTTTCCTTTTTGAATTCTAAATCAGTCCCTTTTTATAAATTGTTCAGAATGGCAGATACACTGAAGATCCCAAAATGAGTTGCAGGTGCCACGTAGCCCAGTAAGTCTTAAACACAAATTCTCAAATTTTTTTTCTGTAGCTATGATTTCCTGAAGCCACTAAGCCACCACTTATGAACCAATGCTACTTGGAAACACCACAGTCTTGCCCATATTAAGGAGATTACATAAACCTCTCCAAATTCATGCTTTTCCATTTTTCTTGCCTAAAGGGCTCAAAGCAGCAAATAGTCTTAGAGAGTGTCCAAAACAAGCAGCAACTTCTGATTTTCATTCACCAAATGTTGGCTGAAGTCTGTTACTCTTCACTTATGAAGCAGAATCACCTTTCGAGGAATACTACATGAAACTAGGTTTCCAGATCCCAATTTAAGAATTATCTTTAAAATTTATTTGATGAATATTTCAAACAAATCCATCCATTTCAACACAGTGGATAGTTAGGATTTTAGTCACTGTCATTTATTTGAAGGCTCATCTTTTTCCCTGGATTGTGTTTTCTCTCTACAACACACACAGAAGTTGATCTGTGAGCTATGAGACCAAATTTATTTTTCAATGTTCTTTTTTTTTGGGGGGGGAGGTTTTCTTGTAGTTGTTTTTGATGTTTTCTTGCAGTTTTTTATTTTAAGTTCAAGATACCTTAAATAATGAGGCAATTGTGACAGAATGGTCATCACATACCCACAGGGACAGTTGTTGCATATGAGATATTTTTATAAGGTACGTGGGTGCACTAGGCAGCATTGTAGGTCAGTTCAAATTAGAAAGAACTAAACCTGGTGCCTTTTTTTTATATCACCTATACACAGAAATTCTAGTGGGAATGGAAGAGATTACTGGGATACTTCTTGTCTCAGCAGGAACAATTTGTTTTTACTTTGTATTCATGAAGGACAGAGAAACAATCACTTGTGCCTAAAATTCTTGAAAGTCTTTTTCAGCCACATGCCTCAAGGAGAGAAATACCTAACATATCAAATCCATCTTGTAAATTCCCATTGGAAAGACAGAACTTCTTTCTTCCTCTTCTTACACTATACGCAGGAAAATTTTTGTAAATTTTGTAATAAAAGAAACACAGCTGATATGCAGAGACAGCAAATATTTATTGTTAGACAATCAAAAATAATTTTAAAAACCTACATAAAGAAAAATGTCAAGAAGATGCTAACAGTCCACTTACCGTGATATAAGCATTTAAGGATCAGTTATCCAATTGCAGCTCATTATACAGAAACTAACCAACAAACAAACAGGTAAAACTGTTAAATGCTGACCTTCTACCTTTTTATTTAGTCTTCTGCTGGTCTTCATTCCTAAGTGTGGTCACAATAAGTTGTCAGTGTCATGAAATCAGGGTTGAAAGTATGATACCTGTGGTAGAGGTTTCTTCCCCTCACTTGAGGCCTTAACTGGAGTTGATCTTGTTATTTTGCTGAAATGGTCTAATTTGTCATTCTTTCCTTATTTATTCACAAAGCTGGCTTTTTTTGGGTACATGGTATTTTTACCTGTATGAGGTAATTCTTTGCTTTGGTTGTTAGCCCTAAACCAAGTTTAGCCCATCTCACGAAGCTGTTTTAGAGCCCTTAAGGTCTCTGGTGTGATGTCGTGTTTGCATTTTCAAACACTATTAATATTTTACATATCACTTTCCTTATCTAAGATCACAGATAGTTCACTCTCCAAGAACAATTATCTGTAGTTACTATACAATAGATACAAAAGTTTATTAGATAATATCCTAACAATAACAGTTTAAACATATAATTGCACAAAGCTAAGCAAAAGCTAATACAAGTTCCATAGTTGTCACATAATTACAAGAAATCTGTGATTCTCTAGAAATTCTGAAAAAAGTCCCAAGTTCCTGCACTGTTAATACAAAGTTTCCGACCCTGTTTTTAGAGATAGCAATGTCTTATTCACATGAATATATGCTCTATACATTGAACTATTTCACAATCTTCATTCCTACATTTTTTTTCTGTCATCATTGCTGGGATTCTCGTTTTCTATAATTTTTTTTTTTTTTGCTATAATTTCTTCTTTCTTACATTTTGATGATTAGCTCCTTTCTTTGTTTTTCTTCCTCTTTGCATGAGATCTTTCATTTTTTATTCCCCATATTTAATCATATTTTTAATTACTAATGAAATCTGAGCAATAATTGAAATTATTTATTGCTTAGAAGAAACTTACAATAAATTATACTGACAGCCTGTGTCGCAGTGCTGAAGAAAATAATTTTAGCCCACTAGCTCTCATCTGGACTGCTCCAAGTGTGTCCATTCCCTGCCCAAGATGGGTCTGGGTAGTGGTAAAGCAGGGCTGCCAAGCTCAGCAGCAGCAAGGCTGCTCTCTACAGCACCTGGTGAGTCAGCATTGAGGATTGAGGCAAAGGTCAGGGAAGGGTTTTCTGTATGGTTTCTTTTGTATAGCTTATCCCTCAGAGAATCCAGGGACAAAAAACAGAAAGCACTGACTGCAGGGGTTTTTATACAATAACAAATCAGGGGTGGATACAAATAAACAACCAATAGGGAATATGCAGGGGAGGAGTAGGGACGCCAGTTAAACTTTGGGGCCAACCAGGGTAGATGGGAGGAGAGAACAGGTCACATGCCCCAATGAGGCGTCAAAGTTTGGGTAACACCTCGACACGCCAAAGGGGTGGTGCACTTAAAGGATTGGTCTGGGGTTGGAGTGACAGGGAAGGTTTAGGAAAAAGGGGCAGGGTAACAATGATGGACAGGGAAGGAACTGGAACAAAAGGCAGGGAAATACCATAAAAGGTAACAATTGGGGCTGGTATTCTGGAGGATTGACACCAGGGGTAGGAGGAACAAAGAACATTCTACAACAAGGGGAGGATACAACTTAGACAAAACCAACAACATAGGGGGACTATAACAGGGACAAACCATTACAAAAAGCAAGTTCAACAACACAAAAGAAAACACACCACAACAAGCCTGCAGTGAGTTTTGTTGTTAGTTTCAATTCTATTCCTGTCAGGAAAGCATTAACCTAAATTATTCATAGTCTAATACTATACTGCACTTATTATAAATAACAATTATTAAAATGTACTGAACCATGACATGAATTTTTATTTATACTATAGCTCCTTCAGTTTTAGAACTTTAAAAAGGCTATAAATATCTCATGCTTCTTATCTTTTTTAATCTCAATTTGCAGATGATGGTGAAGCTTGAAGCATAGGACAAAAATTACAAACAAAAATTTTTCCATGTTCATTTGTCATGGACAAAAATAAAAAATATTATATAAGGGTGTTTATATAAGTGGAACCATTGATTTACTAATACCACACTATCATTCTTGGAAATACAACTCAAAATGCTTCAGCTTTGAAGATTAATGCATAGCTTGGAGCACCACAGCAGTTCAGATAGCAGTTGTTATGAAGTCCTCTTTATTGTGTCAATAGGGCAGAAAAGATTAAAACAATAAAAAGAGAGTGATGACTCTGAATTCTTCCATTCTTTTTGTAGCTCAGTCAACACAGCTTAGTTACCCATGAAATTTTTAATATTCCAAAATAATCCTTAGTTATGCTTTATTATAAACAGGAAGAGAAAAGTTGTGAAGGCGACCCTATGAAGTATAACCGTTATCTTGAGGCAATTGCAAACAGCAGATAATAAGTAAGAGTCTATGTCTTAGAGCTCAAACTAAGAAGTATTATCAGTGTTTTTGTGACTAGCTTTCAGATAATGACATTGCAGCTTCCAACACTTATAGCCTAGTGCTATAAATAATGAGAGGACATAAAACAAATGCAGCCAAGTAGCACAACCAAGATATAATGTCTTACAGCTACTTTAACTATTTGAGTTTATTTTGAAGGAAAAAAAAAAAACACTGAGAAATGAAAAAGGAATTAGAATTGTGTGTCTGCGGAAAACTTATAAAGAAGCTTTATTTTTCAGTCTGTGAATTAATTTCTAATCATAGGACTGAGATCATATAACATTGCTTGTGTATGAGGGTACATTTTGATGTTGTTTGCCTGTGGAAATTTTTATGGTACTACCTGATTTGGTATCTGAGAATTTAACAGTAAGGAAAGTGAAAAAGATTTCTTTTTGTGCTTCTATTTAATCTAGCAAAAAGTGAACACTGAAAAATAATAAAAATATTTCTTTTTCATTTTTTTGAGGTTGTCTAAAATGAAAAAGAGTTGCTGTTTGCCCAGTTTTCAACCATGGTCTTAATGCACGGACTGTCTGAAAGGTCAAATGAAGGTTTATCATGCTCACTCATCTTCCCAGGTCCCCAGTCTAATAGCAAATGTGGGATGAACACTATGGCATGATGTGGCATAGTGGTTTTCTAAAATTGCATGGTTAATATGTATGCTGGGAAGTGTGGGGACATAATGTGGCCTTTCAAAGCAAATTAGGTTTCTTAGTTTTTCAAGAAGATGTGAACAAGACAATCTGGAAAACTTCAGAATTCCTCTTGCCATATGTTCTGTCTCCCTTTCTCATCACTTATTTTCTAATTTCCAAATTAGTGTGGTTTTTTTTTTCCCATTTTTGCCTCCTTGTAAGCCTTCTTTTCTTCAGTGTTGGCAAAATACATCAGAAATTGACTAGGATTTTGAGAATATTTTCTCTTAAGAGAGCATATGCAAAATACCAGGAGAACATAAAACTTATAAAGATAGGGTTTTACTTAGAATACTGAGACAAATCGACATTTTTTAATTGTAAAATCTCAGACCTGCTAACTAAGAGAGTCAAAGTAGGGAGATTTGTACACAGTCTCTACCTTTTCTACTCTGTCTTTTCAGGATGAGTATTTCTGCCATTCTTTTTACAACAATACAAGACAACAGCTGAGTGCCATCACACTTCAGCTGATGCACTCTGAATCTCTGTTTTGTCAATTACTGTGTGCACTTGGTTGGTCACCTCTGTCCTTCTCTTTTCAATGGTTTCCCAGCCTCTGCTTGCCCATGGTATCCTTTGATTCATTTTCTATATGCCTCAGAAGACTCTAAAAAGTTTAGACATTTGCAGAAAAAACCAAAATCCCATCTTTCCAAAAGTTTATATCTGATTGAATTACAGCAGCCAGGAAAGACAAATAAGCAGCTTTTTGGCTTTGCTGCCCAACCGTTCCTTCTTAAAGACATACAGTGAAAACCTGTAGCAAAGACAGCAAACAAACCAAGGCAAAATAAAAGAACAGTCATGATGATCTTTCATCTGACCTTTATGCAACATTTTTACTCTACTATATTCAGTGAAACAAATGTCTTAAAGTCTTGAAAAATTTTTTTAAACACAATCTTCTTGCTCTTCATTAATTCATGTTTTCATTTTAGATTCAGTTTTAACATGGTATTTTTGTATATGCTGGATATCTGATATGTTTTCTCTGTCTGATTGCTAAGATCAGTTTCATCCTGGTCAAAAGATTACAATCTTTTAATGGCAAGTAATTATTCATTTTTGATAATGATTATAGTCTTGTGGCTTCTATATTTTCTATGCTTTTATTTTGAAGACTGTTAAAATCCTGTACTTATACCTTTGGGAACCTTGCACTAATATCTGATTAGTGAGAGATGCCTCTGCCCTGCAAATGAGATCACATGCTGAAGTCAGTAATACAGATATTATTTAACAGAGAAATAGGAAGAAATAGAGTAGTATTGGGAAGGGAGGGAGGGAAGGAGGGAGAGAGAGATCAAGCAGAAGATAGTTACCACCCTGGATTCTGTGGCCTCCTGTTGGTCATTCTTCACCTGTGCTTGTAGGTGGAGAGAGTCCTGATCTTCGAAAGTTTTCACTAGTTATACCTTTTAGCAAATGAAAGAATTAATGCTCATTGGCTGTAAAGTTCTCTTATTCTACTGGTTAAATGATTCCCTCACTTCTAATGCTAATTAGTCCCATGCCCAGTCTTTCTCTCCTTTCAAGATGGTGGGTTTCTTCAGCCAGTGGGTTGTGACTTGGCCACTATCTCCCCTTGCTGAAATTACCTTTTACCCAGTCTGAGCTGTTTTCAGCACAGCTGCCAAGCTGGCTTTCCTCATGACATATAAATTCTGCATTCTTTACATCCATTATCAGTGATAGATTCTTCTCCCCCAGCTTGTTAACCTCTCCCTAAGTCTGAGATAACACTTGGACAACAGTACCATCTTTTTTCTTATCTAAAGTTTCTGTTAAGGTCGCTTAATTTACAATCCACAACAAAGTGATGCTGCCTACAGAGAAATCTGGGATCTTTTGTAGAAGACTAAAAACAAACAGAAATCTGAAAATTTGTCTATGTTCTGATATTTTATCATTGTAGAATGGATCCATCCCTCCAGCAATTGTCTGTGTCATGTCAACTTTCACTAATTACATATTTTATCTTCTAAGAAAAAAATGCTTTTCATTTACCTCCAAAGATTTTATTCTACATTATCATTTAGTTTGGACTACATTTTTAGAGCAGCTGTCCCCAGGGCCACTGTTTATTGTGCTTTAGTTTTTCACAGAGTGGTCTCAGCAAGCATACAAACTAGTTAGTTGTGGGGTTTTTCCTTTAATAATATTAAATAGGAAAATGCATTTCAGAAGCACGTACTCCTATTGCTGAGGTGCTTTTAGTCCATGAACCAGACTGAATTAAAGCTGAAGTAAATCCTCATGAAGTATGTATCCTGCAGTCACCATGTCCTTAGCACCAGTTTTCTCCACAGGTCTGCTGTTTTTGGGCCATGCTAACTGCTACTGGAGGCACAACCTGGGGTGTTAGTCATGAGAAACAGGAGCTTCCAACAAGAGAGTTTTTCAGCAGTCCTGAGAAACGCAGTTTGTTGTTCCTTTTGCACTGCAGGCTTCTTACTGCTTTTTCTCACTCAAAGCCTCAGTCCAGGAGCTTATTCTATTCAACCGTGCTTAATTACTGACAGGGATCAGGACATCACTTCCTCACACCAGCCTCAAAGACAGTAGCCAGAAGGAGTAAATTTATCCAATTTCAGACTTTTGATGTAAAATTTAACATGATAAAAGTAAGAAATAGTGAATAACTAACACAGAAGTATAAGAGATATTTTCTGACACAAGTGAAATTCTTGCTGGAAATAAAAATGTGAACTTTACAACTTGGTTGATTGAAATATTTTAGATGATATTGTAAATGACCTAAAACTTCTAGCCTTTTGTAAGAGTTTTGGATTAACTGGATATTTTGAATCAATTGTGAATAGCTGTCATGCTGTGTATATTATGTATGTTTACACACACAGATACCCGAATTTCATGGAAAACAAAAACACACAAAATGTATTTATGTGCTTGAAACTTAATGCAGAACTCATAAACCAACAAATAATTTGTATCAAACAGATGAAATTTTTTTCAAACCTCTTGTGAAGCTTTTTATTTAGCATATGCTTTTTATTTAACATATGCTTTGATTTCCTCTGGACTTCCTATGCAAGGGTAAATTAACATTGAATACTACTAACATCTTTCAATATCTTTCCATCTCTGTCCATACAGAGTCCATTCCTTATACAGATGTTTAGAGAAGAAACTTGGAAATATTTATTACTTGGAAATGTGCTCACTACTTGAAGTGTGTTTACAATGTAAATGCTATTACCTGAGTACTTTATCAAAACATGTTTAGACTTTTCTCACAAGGTTTTTTGTTTGTTTGTTTGTTTTTGATGCGTCATATTTCTCTTCTTATATAACAGATGGCTGAATGGTGATTCAGGATGATAATTACTCTTTTTATTAATGATAATTAGTCATTTTCCATCTAACCTTAGATAGACACATTCCTCTATGTCAGGATTTTGCTATTCATTTCTAAAGACTAGCAGATACTCTCTAAAAGACTTCTGTAATGAACCCTTTATAAACAAAAGATCATGATTAACTCTGGCATAGTAAACACATGATATCAGCAAGACAATCAGCAGCACTATGGCGTTTTCAAGGAGTGATTTATGTGTTTCAACATTCCGTTACTGTGAGGACTCTTCAAATAGAAGTAGGAAATACTTGTAATCAGGGAAAGCTGCTACTTTGGAGCTGTGGAATTTGCTTTGGGATGTTGTCATTTATCAAGAGATGAAGAAGACAGAAAATGTGGTTAAAAAAACAATTCATGTGTATCATCTCACTTTTTTTCCTCATATTTTGGTGAGAAAATCCAGATTGGTTTCAGAGACTGTCAGTAAGTCAGCATTTATGACTGATATATTTTTTACGGCAAAATTTAATCTTGATTAATTAACAAATTTCGATTATCTCTGCTCCTCCTTAAAAAAAAAAAAAAGTTGTTAAATGCTGAAATATTAGAGGTCTTCTAAAATGAATTCTAAGAATCTGTCCAATTCTAGCTATTTAATTTGTCAGATTTGTCAGTCTAGGCTGTAGCAGATACATTGAGTATCTTGATATTTGTATCTTTACTCCAGATGTTCATTCTTTTCAGCATTGATAAACTCAGATAAGAACGAAAAAGTCAGTCTGAGAAGATAAACAGCAATACTTATGTTTTGAGTAGCCTTGGTCCTACTATTTCCTGCAACAATTGGAAACATTTTTTAAAGAGAATAATAAATGTTGGGAACTTGGTCTAAAATGCATATTTGAGATGAACTTACATTCGGGTTAAAAATATAGATCAAATTTTATTTTTAAAGATAATGAGCATGGGGAGAACTGGTTCTGAGAGGTTAGAGAGGCTGAGCTAGAGGGAATGTATAAATTGGAGATTGATGAAGAGCAAAGTGTGATTTGAACCTTTGCTTTATCCTTTCAACACTGCAGGGAGAGTCAGATAATTGACAATTTCATGGATGGCTTCTAGTCTTTTTAATTTTAGAAATTTAATGTCCTGTTTATTATTTGATTATTAAATATACATACTGCAGCTAGATTCAGTAATATATTTACTTCCTGGCATGCCTGTACACGTTCTGAGGCAATTTCAGCATGCTAAGACTTATTATACGCATTGCTCACAGGAGGTGATTTTTGAAGGATAAGGGTCAGAGGTAGCAGCTAATAGGAAAGTATCTGTGTGAAAGGAAGGTTATTTCTCTGTAAAAATATTTTCAGTTTTGTTCTCACCCTGACTCTCTCAATTGCACAGTCTGTACTGCATTTCAATAGATATCTAGCAAATAATTTAAGCCAATATATGAATACCTCATTATTCCATACATTGGCCAAATTCTCAAAAGGGAATATTTTAATTGTGCTTATAAATCCATATTTATATATCACTCTTTCAATAATTTCAGTTTCAAAGGTGCTAAAATGAGCCAGAATTTTTATTCCAGTTTTGAAACTGCTTACCTACCCCAGTAATTTAGAGGAGGTCACTTTATTTTGTGGTTCTGTACATGTATGGAAGACATCTGAAAAATGAAACAAATTGTTCCAAAATACTGCATTGCATCAAGTATCTAGGTCTATTTTAATTAACTACAGATTAGAAGATTATCTATGGGTTCATTTGTTTAGGTTTCTTCCCTGCAATGCTCAGAAATTGAAAAGGCATTTAGTCATTCACAAAGAAAATTCCTATCTAACTTAACTATTCAGTCAGGACAGCAGTTATTAATGAGTTAAAGACATACCATGACATTAGTTACAGTTGCTTTTGTCACATTTATAGTTACAATATGTAATATATAAAAAGAAAGGAGAATTATATCACAGTTTTTCCACTAGTTCAACACTAGTCTTTTATTCTAGACACTGAAATTCATATGCTCCAGCCAACATGGACTTTATGGTAAATTTTGAGACTAGAAGTGACATGCTTTGATATTTATCAGTCATGAGATTCACTAGATCTACTTGTTGGTGATTTCAGTGCTGACATCTAGACTTCAGTTAATCATCCTGAAGTTTGTTTTCCCTCCACCCCCCCACAGATCTGCTTTACACTCAGGAGATTCACAGTGTAGAAGTGACTATTTCTTTTTACTGGGTATGGAAGGTGTTAAATGACTGCTTAAAGTGATGAACCTTTACTAGAGAGATCATATCATCTTTAATAGATGTTTCATTTTCTAGATTTTTTTCCAAGTATTTCTGCATATCTGGCTAGCATATGAACAGATATCTCATACTGTGTCAATAAAGAATGTTTAGAACATGTTTAGCATAAGTCAAATTGCACGTATGTCCACTCTCTCCCTATTCTGTGAGCCTGAACACTGTCAGAATGCTTGACATAGAGCAACTATCACTGGCAGAAACCTCATATAGCTGTTACCATGATTGATTTTTTTTTTAAACCTAAAACTACAATGCACTGGACTGTAAGGGACTTTATGGATCATTAAATATAATCCATTCTTCAAAAGATATATATAAAACAATAACACATAATTTCTGAAAAAATCTTGCATTAAAAGCCAAAATGAGACACAGAGAAAGAATAAAAGATTTCCAGTTTGATAAACATCATCAATTAGACTATAACAGCAGTATAAAATGAGTAACAGAAATGTACAATAAAAAAAGGACAGGAAAAAAGAAAAAGCAGAATAATAACAGCATGTCTGTCTACCTCAGATGAAACAAAAATATGTATGAGCCATTGCTGGTCAAAACGTCCTGCTCTTAATACCACTTTAAAATTGTCTGCAGTTCCTTTGACATTAAATATAAAATATCATTGTCATAATCTATATTATAATTTAGAAGGAGAAAGGAATTACTCTAAAATAACAACAAAAATAAAATGTCATTTACAATACAGCAATCATCAATTGTTTCTTAATTATATTATCTTGGCTTTCTTAAATGTTATTAATGCAATTTTTAAGTCTAATATCTCGTGTGACAAGGTTTTAGGTAGTCAGGGGGACTCCAAGTGTGATTTGGAGAGATGAGAAGATGCCAGAAACTGCCCTCATGTCTGATAGAGCCATTTGCAGCAGACTCCAAAACAGACTCTCTGTGGGCCGAGGCTGAGCCCATTAATAATGGCAGCAGTGCCTCCAGGATTTAAGGAGAAAAAACTGCTGGGCAACAACAGCTGGAGAGAGGACCGAGAATATGTAAGAGAAAGAGCTCTGCAGACAGCAAGGCAGGGGAGGAAGATGGATGTGCTTCAGGCTCTGGAGCAGAGACGCCCCTGCAGCCCGTGGTGAAGGTCATGGTGAGGCAGCTGTGCCCACAGGGGAACTGAGATGCATCTGCATACTGGAGCAGGTCAATCTGCCCTGAAGGAAGCTATGACTTCATGGGCAGACCATGCAGGACAAGGCTTCTGGAAGGTTGTGAAGAGCAAGAATCCCATGCTGGAGCAGGTTTGCTGGCAGGACTTGTGACCCTCTGCAGGTCTCAGGCTTAAGTGGCTTATTCCTGAAGGACTGCACTCCATGGAAAGGACCCAGTGGAGCATTTTGTGAAGAGCTGCACCCCATGGGAAGGATCTAGTTTAGAATAAAGGACTGTTTCTTATAGGAGAGGACCCCATGCTGGAATAGGATGAAGAGCAGCAAAGTAATATGAATTGGCTGCAACCTTCATTCCCTGTATTCCAGGACAAGGTAGAGAAGTTGTGAATTAAGTTGATCTTGGGAGGAAGGGAGGAGTGGGAGGAAGGTATTTTTTAGTGCTTTTTTTCCTTATTTCTCATTATCGTACTCCCTTAGATTTGCAATACACTAAATTATTTCCCTGAGTCAAACCTGTTATTTTATAAAACAAGATCCATAAATATTCTTGAATGCTCATGGAAAAAATACGGTCTTCTTTTTGTTTCAGGAATCTGTTTAAATATGAAAGCTTATCATATATTTCTTAACATCAAAGGGACTTTGGGTCAGGGCAAAAGCATAAGAAGTATACAACACATTATATTTGATTTTTTTTCTTGAGGCAAAGATATATATTGTTGTCAGTGTGAATGTGTACTAGTAAATAAATTCAAAGAACAATCTTTTTGAAGTTGACTAAAATATATTCCACTTATCTATGTCTTTTTATACTCTGAACTGTATCCATAAGGGTAATGCTAGAAGCTTTATTCAAGATCAGTACCTTCTGATGTGTGTAGTGAGAAACTATTTTTGTACTGAAGAACAAGCAATCCAAACAGCCAAATGGAATGGGAAATAGAATGGTTTTACACTCATCATACTGATAGAAAACCAGAACTTAAGGATAGGGGTTATAGTCTGGCTTCCTTGATGTTAACAGCAAATTCCTTTTGATGTCACTCAGATAAAATTTTTAGCAGGTCTGTTTGCTCAGACATCTTTAAGAAAATCCAGCCAGAAATTCTTTCATTTTCATACATTTTATATTATTTAGCAGAAAGACCAGTCAATTTCAGATCTTGTCATTTCATAGAGTATATTTATGAAAAAATCTAGATTTCCTTGTCAATGTATGTTATTAATTTTCTAGTTGTTGAAATTCTTCAAAGACTCACAATAATGTTGTCAAATAACCTCGAAAATCTTTTAAGGAGAAATAAGGGAGATGAGTTTTCACACGCCCATACGAATGATTGGTCACAGGCTCATTTTCTGGGATCAAAGTGAAAGTTACATAAAGACAAAAAAACAGTGCAGATAATTGTGCATCTATCACAGAAAAATATTAAATATGGTTTATTAAAAGTTCTCCCAACATATATGATTAATATATGTCTTTAAGTAATACAAACAAGCATAAGGACTTTTCATATAGTTACAGATAAGTCCTTTGAATACTTCTAAAGTTCATTAACCTGTCTCCAGAGCGCGTTGGAATACAATTGCCCAGGACATTTGCTAAGACTTTCACATCCAGGTACTACCTGCAGTGTCATTATTTCACTCTGTTATTCTCTCAAAGGGTAGAGCTTAAACATGCAAGTTTATATTTAATGAGACAAATTTATCTGCCAAGACAACAGCATTATTTATGTGAAATTTAACCACAAATCCTGTTCATTCAAATGTCCAGCTGACTCACTATTTTGGAGCGGTGTACATTTTGATTTTGATTAGGATAATATCAGTAAATACAGAAAAAATTCCTCTTATTGTATCTAAATATTGATTGTTTCCAAACAACTGTCATACCTAAATGCTGCAATATTGCTGAAAATACATCAAGTAGTGTACTTTGGAGTAAAAATGCATCGTAAATAAAAGATCTTCTATCTTCTTGCACTATTATAGCACACAGTGTAGGCTTATACACTTAAAGTGGATCAGAGTAGCTGGAAAAGAACAATGTGGCCGTCCATTTTATCTGATGAATAATAGGGAGATTCAGAAATTTCTATAAACTTTTCACACAGAATATATTATGAAATATTTCTCTTTTGTGTCTGGTTTGTATGTTTGTTTTTATTCTATTGAGTCTTTATAAGAATTGGTGAGAATGTATGAGTTTTAATGGATAATTTATATTCTTATAATGTAAAGAATATTTATTCAAACTAGATTACTGTTAGAATATTATTGGAGTTCGATCCAATATTACCAGGAGGTTGTGCCTGTGCTGGCTGGCCCTCGTTGCTTGCCTATGTGGTAGCACTGGTGTTTTCACCCCAGTGGCACCACAGGCTACCAGGATGTTACAGCTGAGGGCTTGGAGACAAGTCCAGGCATGCAGGAGCTCAGGTTTACCTTCCACTGAGAGGCTTCAAAGCGAGGTGAAGGAAAGGAGCCGATTCTGATGGAGGGTTTTGGTTCAGAGCTTTATTCTTGGCCAAGGGCCTCTGAGTCCAGTAACTGCTCCAAAAGAATCCCCACCGCATGGCAGGCCAGGGCTTTTAACCCCGGGAGAGGGGGAGGGAAAGAACACAGGTAACCACCAACCAGGTAAGGGGGGAAGTGGCGTAGGGGGCGGAGGACATTTAGATGGCCCAATGTCACTCCGGGGGTGGGAAGCATCTTTTGAATCCTGCCAACCACTCGACGCCCTTCTGGAATGCCAGGGCTGGCAGGCAGCACTCATCAGGGGACAGGATGTGGAAAGGAGGAATGATTGACAGGCCTGACAGGGAATCATCTAAGGGCATCCTTAGATGCACCGCAACATCTCCCCCTTGTTTTGTTTAAAAATGAAGAGAATGGTTTTGGGGGCCAGAATTTTCGTCAAACCATAGTTGGTAAATTGGCTCTTTCTCTACAGGGGAGTCAGTGTTTTTTACTGAGGCTTCTATGTTATCTATTGGGGTACTGAGGGCTTCTAAGTGGTGGATTTCTGGAGGGGAAGATGAACTTGAAATTAACTTGTAAACCATGCGCTTGACTAACCCAATAACAATGCTGACAACTACAATAACAATGACTAAAACAAACAGTACTAGAATTACAGTTTTCAGAATAGATCCCAACCAGCCTGAGAGTCCCCAGTCTTTGAACAGTCCACTCAGCCAGTCGTCAGTTTCTTTCTTGATTTCCTTCACCATGGTTTCCATCTTGTCGATTGTGGCATGGACATTCTCTGCTTTCGATGACAAATTGAGGCAGCAGAGATTTTCAAATTCTTCACAGTGGTGGTTGTGCAGAAGGAGGAGATAGTCTATGGCTGCCCTATTTTGGATGGTTGCTTGCCTGGTAATTTCCTCGTCTGCTAAGAGGTCACTCAGGGCAGTAGAAGTGAGATTTGCCTGTTTTGCAACCCAGCTTTCCAATCGGCCCAATTCGCCCATGCTTTTTGCTGCAGAGATCCATGGCAGAAGGACTGTAATTGCGGTGGCCTTAAGTCTGGACCAGTGGACAATTTCCGAATTACAGTCTGGGTCCAGAATATAATTAGTGTTAGCTGAAAAATTTAAGCAAAACAGGAAAATTTTTTTTTCAGCATAACAAGAAAGGTTCTACATGAATCAAAATTTATGACAAATATGAATACATACTGTGCATAAAAATAAGGATAAAACCATCATATTTATGCTTTTAAAGTATCAATGACAGTCTTAATTTATTTCCTTTTTTGCATAAGAAATTAGACTAGGTTTAACTTAGCTTGAAAAAGGTGCAGATAATTTTATGATCTTTTAGTAGGTTTTTTTTTAATATGTTGAGTTTTACAACTTTTTATGGGATCATACATTCAAATTAATTAAATTTGCAGTAGAAATGCAGAGATAAATATATATATATATCACTACTAGTGAATTTTGTCAAATGAGTCTAGATATACTTTAACATTTATTAGAAATGTGGGGCAGCTTGGTCCTGAGAGAGAATTTATGGAAAAGGGAATAGAATAATGGGTTTCTGTACATCCAGAGATGGCTCACTAACGTTCATTACTTGTGAAGTTAGAACTAGCTATGCTTTGTGCCAACTTTCCATTTGTTATATTTTCAGCATATATAATATTTAGATTTGTTATAGTCTATTAGCTTACAGCTGTGGGCTCATAAGAAAGAATTTCATCAAAATGCAAACCTCAGAAATGAAAATCTGAAAATATGAAATTACAAAATTTTCACAGTAACTTTAATTATGGCTCAAAAGGCAGTAGTGGCAACAATTCATTGCAAAGTGCAGAAATTAATTCAGTGGTAAGAGCCCAGTGGTAGTGCTCAACATTACAAATATTGCACAAATGATCTTCCTTTCTCATTATAATGTTCAAAGCCCTGCTGCTTTTCCTAAATTGCTGTCAAGTACATTCTAGATGAGGGCAGAATGAAAATTTGTCTTCTCAGTGCACATTGTAGTCATGGCTGTCTGCTGCAGAACATGACCAGAGCTGCTCAGACATAATATTCTGAACAAAAAGTCGCAATGGATTAAAACTACATCAATTTGTTGAGTTCATTTCATCTTTGTTAATTTAATTTAAAATAAAAGACTGTTATATTTTTCAGATATTGATCACAAATGTTACTGAATACATGGTTTTAACAAACTATAATTTCATCTGTGAAATCTATTCACATGTACATATCAAATAAATAAAATAAATAAATAAAATTTATTGTTAGCTATTTTCATCCATGGCTTCATATTTCAAGGAGCTGTCACCACCTTTTTAGTGGCTCCAAGCAGTGAAAACTGAGGCAACATTCTTTAACTGTGTTCCTGTTGGGGAGATGTACAAGACTGAGGGCTGTGGAATTTTCTGAGACATCTTTGAGAGATATTCTCAAAGGAGACAAAAACATATTTATGATGCTATCATATGATAATATTTAATCACTTTGTGGGCACGCTATCTTCCTCTTCAAAGATAATTTTCTTAAATCTTTGGATTTTTTTCCTAATCTTGCTCCAGTACCTCATTGGTAAGTATCTTTCTAAGAGTGAGGCCATTTTCATCAGCAATTAAAATAGATAACACGATTTCTATTTGTAAAAACATTTTTAAATTATTTCCTGTTTACTTCTTCTCATATATCTCATTTCCCTGAGAAATAGGATGGAACAAGAAAATTGACTGAAAAATACTTGAACAAAAATACTTGGAAATAGGTTTTGGACTCAGATGATTTCTCCTTGCCCAAATCTTTTTCTTCAAATCAAAGAGTAATCAGTATGCCAGGCTAAGAATACTGCTTCTGCTAAGGTGTTTTGCTTTATATGAGGCAAGTGTGAGTATCTGATTTGCTAATTCCCAGTCATTTGACACCCAACACATTAGGAAAAAAAGTTTATGGTCAGAGTGCTAATAGATCTCAGAGCAAAGATATTTAGGTTGGTAATGTGCTGAATCTGTTTAAGTTTCCAAAATGAGTAAAATTACAGCCCTGCAAATAACCTTTCAGCAAGCTTTTCTGGAGGTACAGGCATATGGACCATGGTAGAGGTTAAATCTGAAAAAATATTATGAGCTATATATGTGTCTGCCACAGCAAATTGCACAGAATTTAATCTACTTTTAGACCTACTACCTAACTAGTAAAAATGTAGAGCATTTCCTGTGCTTGAGGGCATAAGGCAGAGTTTCATGAAGTCAGCAGAAAGCTGGATTTGTTTACTCTTTGTGTGATATTATGAATATGCACCTTCCCAGGAGTTGACACTTCTGTATAACTGCCCATTCTTGAGTCTGTTAATGACTTCCAAGAGATTTTGTAATCTATAAATAAATCCAGTGATGAACTTAAATTCACATATTTCAGAAAAATGAAGGGATAAACATTTACTTTGTTTATAAAGTGACAGCGAGAACAAAAGTGTTTTAAGGGATAAAAGAACAAGCTAATTTATTTAGTCATATACAGACATTTAGATGTTGTGCCTCTGAGCACCTCTGAGACAGTCTGTTGACTCTCTGGCATTGAGATTTTTTATCCTTCTGGTGCTTTCTGTCACCTACTGCAGCATCACATGAAAACTGTCATATTTGATTACTTTGGCCTCATTACATAACATTTACATAGATCCAACTTCATGCATGATTGTCCAGAACTGTTCCCTATTTTTGAGGACAATGCAGGATATAATAAACCCTGAAGCCTGAGCCTTTCTCTGAAACTGAAAGTAGACTACCAGACTTGCTTAATTCAAGTCATCCAAAAGAGTGAATTGTTAATTTCTAGAACTGTGCAGTTCTGAAAGCATATTAATTCAATATAGTGTTTTACACTTTATTTAGTGCCATTTTGCCATCCAGGATTAAATAAAAGGGTGAGTGAATTTGGCTGAAATAATGCCAATATATTCTTCACCCATAAAATGTTCTTGACTCAGTGTTGATGAAAGCTGATTTAGATTTAGTGAAGCGAAAATATTCTCTCATATGCCTAATTTTGATGCTTGTAATTCAAACAGTTCTAGATGAAACAAAATATTATTCTGTCCATGGAAGACAGAATGTGAAAGTTGTTCAGATATTGGCAATAGAGCACAAAAGGTGTTTTGAAGGGAATTGCAACCAGGTTTTCAAAGTATCAATACTCTGGAAGTGTCACTAAATGAGTCACTAAATATAGAAGTAAAAGCTTATAAGTATACAAGTACTGGGAGTATTGAATGAATGATGACCTTTCCTGACAAATAGATTTTGTGGTTGTTTTTTATAATTTGCTATGCCTGCTTTAAGCAGGTGGGAAGAGGAAAGGCAAATTGCATTGTAGATTGTATTTCAGCCTTCACTTCAGCCTTAAACAGAGCTTTTGAAATATAGGTAATTTCTGATAACGTAGGAGATACTATTGTTTCTTGGACAGAAAGTACATATTTATAAAGTTGTGTCATTTTTCATGTCCTCCTTTAAAGTAAGATGGTGATTGTTCAGGTTAAATTTCTAGAAAACTTAACACATCTACAGAGAATATTGACATTCAAAGGTTATTTACAACATCAAACGAGAAAGAAAGCAAATTTTATTTTTTTCAGCTTTTAAATGGTTTCATTTTTGTTGAACTTTTTTTCCTAGTGACAGTGATGTATTTGGTTTTGTGTTAAGGTTAAGTTAGGATTCAGAAAATGTTCTTTGTTTCTGATGTTAATGAGTCAGAGTTTTAAGCTGCTCTTCATAAGGTGATTTTAAGATGGAGTGGTGAGAAGAAGCAAAAAAAGAACTGCCAAACTTCTGATAACATTATGAAATTCCTAATGTTGTGTAATGTACCTCTGTTATTTTATATATTGTCTCTATTTCAATCTGAATAAGAATATTTTGAGAAGATCAAATAGTAAAAACTACTTAAAATTCATTATGTGTTCCTGAACAAAATTGTGAAGTTTTTTACTTGATTTTGATTCTAAAATAATGAACCTTATTCTTCTGTTCAATAGTATTTCTCTCTGATATTCTCTTTGGCAAAGCACATAGGCCATCAGTCTTACATTTAGCAGTGTGTCACAGCTTTGTGCAGCACAGTTCAGTATAAATGTTATCTGCCTCATACCAGATACCATGAACCAACTGACTGCACCTCTGCAACCACATATTTACAAGTGGACAAAGAACAAAGTAACTATTTATCACAATATATATCTTTATCATTATCTGTCCTAATAGTTTCTACCTCTGTTGACTGATTATGAAAGTTTTCATTAGGACCCCTGCTTTACATGTAAATTCAGCTCTCAATGATGCTAAAAAGGGAGAATGATATTTTACTGGTTTATTATGATAGACATAGATGAGGATTAAAAGCCTTGATCTTTCTTCAAAATGAATATGAAGGATCAAAATGCTTAATATTGGAAGAAAGAAATGAAGGAGTGTTGTGGTGTGTGTTTGATAATTATTCCTGGTTTTATTTGTTAATAGTTTCTCCATTTGTTCCCACCACATTGTTTTCAATTGGTATATCCCTAACTTGCATTTTCCTTCTAATGTAAACAGTTAGCTGTCAATCCCCAGTTTGCCTGCCCATAGTGTTCCCCTATATGGTGTTTCCCCTCCCCTTGTTCCAGTGCTTTCCCTGTCTGTCACCATCCTTCTCCTGTCCATCACAGTTGCCCTGCCCTTTCTTTCCAGTACCTTCCTTGTCAATCCACCCCTGGCCCAATCTGAGGAGAGTCCAACCCCCTGAGTGTGTTGGGGTGTCACCCAAACCTTGACGCCCCATTGGGGCATGTGACCTTCTCTTCCCCCCCCACTCCTCCTGTCTACCCCAGTTGGCTTCTGCATGTGATTGACATCCCTTTTTTACACCCCTGTTGTTCCCCCATTGGCTTGAAGGTTTTATCCACCCCCAGTTTTGTCACAGTATAAAACCTTCTGCATACCACCAGCAGAGGTCTTTGGGGCTTTGGATTTTGGTACCCAGTAAAAGTCCTAGTTGTACCCCAGAGACCCGTGCTGCTGTCATTTGTTCCTGTGTTGAACCAGTGATAATTAGGATCTGTGGAGCTCATGGGGTATCGTCTCCCCCCAAAGTCGTCACCAGCCAGGAACACGCACCGTGGCAAAGGAGGATTCACAGTCACTGTATAGCATTCAAAATGTAGTAAAGCAAAAGCACCTAAATCCTCACTTGTTTGTGTAGTCTTTTTCCTTTTTGTCCTTAGAAGGACAATAGCTACTAATTTCCCCTTATATTTTGAAAATATTTGACTCATGGACTTCATTCCCACCCTTTGTCCGTGGCAAAAGGAATGAAGTTCATGGGTAAACATTCATTTTGCCTGTAATGAGTAAATAGTGTTTAAGATTCTTCAAAACACTGTAACACCAGAGAAGTACCTGTGGTATAGTAGGTCAGGACTTCATTGAAATTTCAATGGTGTAATAGGTAGTGATTAGCCTGCTATTGCTTAGAAATCTGCCTCTTTTTATGATGAGCTAAGTACTAGCACCAATAATAATTGTGACAATTCCAAGGACAAAACTTTGTTACTGGAGGAAGCATTTACTGTGAGTGCATGTCTAAAATATAAGCACTGCATACTGTTATCTACCAAATGACCTTGAATAGAATGTAGCATAAATCAATGCATTTTACATTCCTTTCCCATAGTTTTTCAGGGTTTTTTTGATGCAGAGCACAGGTTTTTTAGGACAAAAGTGTAGAATGGAAGAAATTATCCTTATTGTTTTCTATAAGAAGCTTATTTTGAAATATGTAATATATGAGATACTTAGAAATACATCAGAATGACAAGTATCATTTTATAAAGGAAAACTGTGGAATTGATGTGGTTTAAACCCAGACAGTGGCCAAGTACTACACAGCTGCTTTCCCATTCTCTCACCATCAGGATTGGGGTGTGAATCAGAAGGCAAAAGGCTTCAAGATCTGTGGATTGAGATAAAGAAATTTAAATAAGGAAAACAAAAGCCATATACACAAGCAAAGCAAAAAAAGGAATTAGGTCACTGTTTCCCATGGGCAGGAAGGTGTTCAGTCATCTCGAGGAGAACAGAGACCCATCATATGTAACAGTAACTTGGAATGATAAACACCATCACTCCAAATGCCTCCCCCATTCTTCTTTCTTTCTTCCACTTTATACACCAAGCATGATGACGTGGTCGGGAATATCTCCTTGGTCAGTTCAAGTCATCCGTCCCAGCTGTGTTTTCTCCAAGTTTCTCATGAACTCCCAACTTCCTCACAGTGTGTTACCTCTGTATTCAACCTTATGTTAACATAAGTCCAAAATAGCCTTTTACCAGCCACTGTGAAGAAAATTAACTCTACCCAACTGAACTCAGGACAGGCAGTTACCTGTTTTTCTTTTTTACTTTCTCATTATTTAAGTACCAGTAGCTTCTTTGCTACAAGTAAAATTGCCATCATCATCCTCAGCAAAACTGCACTTGTGATTTCTTCGAAATCTTGGAGGTATGGGAAAATTCTCTGCATATAAATAAAGCAATTATTTCTGTCTGCATTTATTTACCAGGTCTGTTTTTTAAAACTTTATTAAGTATTGGGAGAATCAGCTGATATATGAGCTAGATAAAGCATCTGTTAGTGGAGTGATACTGGAACACTATTATATTTTGAGAGCTTAAAATGTTGCTTTACTAAACTGTCTTGATGAATTACTGTAATTCATAGGCAAATCTGATTGAAAAAAAGTGGTAAGCTTTCATGCAAACATCAATAAGAATATAACTGAGGGTCATATCTAAGAGAACATTTAAAACTCTGAAAATTACATATCAAAATTCTTAAACGGCCAAAAATATACTAAAGTACCTATAAGGCTGATTTCTAGAGATGTATATCCAAGTTGCACAGGAATTAGGCAGCAATTATACATCCATGCGTACCTATGCATGCCTAAACCTAACCTGACCTTCCTAAACCCAAGCAAGAAAAAGCACTCAATTAACGTATCTCATTTTATTATTTCTTATTGCTGGTTTAGTTTGGTATTCCAGGTCACATACAACTGAATTTTGTGCCACTTGTGTAACTTCTTTTTGTTCAATGGCACAATATTGATACTGTGAATAGTGCTCTTTTAAGCTGAAGACTTACTTTTGTTTTGTTTCAGTGCCAAATTTCCAAGTGTCATTCTGATCACTTCCATTAAAAATGAATTGGATGGAGAAACTGATCTTATCCAGGGTAGACTTTCTAATGTTTTCCTTTTTTTTTTAATGTAATGCACCATGCTGTAAGTCTTTTAGCACATCCTTTCATACCATAATTTGGAGGACATAGCAAGTATGCAATATGTTTTGATTAATGCTGAATTTGTTAGGAATTGACACTGAAATTACATTATTTTTACCCAACAAACAACAAAATTACAAGGACTTTTACTATGGATTGGACAAAATAATTTTAAAACATTGCTTCTTTATCACATGTTTTCAGTTAGATTTAACACATTCAGTTTAAAAGTTTATCCTTTAAAGAAGTTTGCAAAGAAAATTATGTAGAATTAAAATTTCTGTATCTGTGGCAAAATTCTAAAGGTAGATGACATAATGTAATCTATAAAAATTTTTTATTTTTGTGATGTTTGTTAGGGTTTTTTTAAAGTTTTTATTATAATGCTAGAATATGAATGACTGTTTATTAGCAGGAAAAATATCATAATGGGGACCTTTTTAAAGAATATGGAAATGATCTGAAAGATCCTGTAATAGATAAAATATTGATTCTGTGGAGCGGAATATACTTCACAGTATCATCGTTTTTTGCTTTTCCTCCACTTTATGATTACTGAGCGCCTTCGTATTATATGATTTAATGGAGATTTAACAAAATATATAGGTTTGCAGGTCCAAAAGTAAATATGGCTTTTATGCTCTTACAGCTTTCAGAAACAGCCTGTATCATCACTTTCCTCGTCCCTTATGTCAGTATGTCTTGAGGGGACCAATACTGTAATGTGAAAAAGATGCTGCCTAAGGACTTTTAGTAGCTATCAAACAGAAACACTGCAACCATAATATAAAATTATGCACATTTGATTTTATTAGGTCCTAGAAGAATATTTAAGAATTGTGAAACTTTCATAGTAATTGCAGTATTTTAAAATATACTGCTTATTGTATTGTCTCACTGGTTTCATTATGTTTGCCTGGGAGAAATTGTTCAAAAAGAACTGCCTTATAAAGAAACAAAGTGGAAGTTTGTGCCTTCATTTCTGAAAAGCTAAAAGTTTAAATGAGGGTACAATGAACAGTACTTGAGAAAAGACATCTGTGCAACATCCTTAATACTACATAAGTGGGTAGTCCTGACTGAAATTTTTCGCTTCAGCAGAATATCTTTTACATTCATAATTCTAACGTCTTAAGGAAGCATTTATGAAAAATAATAAAAGGAAATTAATACTTCAGACTTTTAGTGAATAGTAGAATCTAGCACATATGGAAAAACATATTTTCCTCATATCTATGTTCTGTATTATGTTTTCTAGATTCTGAAAAGAAACTCTTCCTGTCTCTTTCAATACCAGAAAAATCAAAAGGGTTACTACAAAAAATGATAAAGTTGTTCCTAATATAAACATTTGAAAGCTTTCCTTTGAAGAAAAAGAAAATATTTTTTGATACAAAATTCATCATTTCTTACTACTATGCTAGGATTGTGTTATGCAAATGTCATATGGCTTATGCTGTGTACTACAAAACAAAATTCATGATTTCTTCTCATGCAGCTTTGTCATTGACTCAAAAACACTAAATAGTTAATGATAACTTCTCATTAAAGACAATTTTGAGGAATGGAAGAATCAAGATGAAATTTTCTCAATCATCTCAGTGTTCTGGTCACACTTTTCTAAGGGGAATTTGGACCTGCCTCAGTTGCTATTTTGCTATCCTAGATTTATTTGAGTGACAGTACAAATGGAATAATTAGAGGTTAGGGACATAGTTTTCTTGTGCTTGAGCCCTGGAAACAGTGAGGATGAATTCTTATGCTATTCTTTCATTATAATTCTGTGGATTCTGCATTTCCTAGTAGCAGTATAATAATATATTGTTTGAAATAATAAAAACAAAAATATCAGAATCTCAATTTGAATGCTGTGACTTTCCAAACAGAGTTTAGACTGGAAAAATATCATGATAGAGAACACATATTCACAGAATCTGAGCATCTGGTCTAAAACTTCTCTTCTTCATCTTAAGTGGTACTCAATTGTTAGCAGACAAGAAATTTTGGCTTCTTTTTCAGAGTATTAATTTCAGATGAATACGTATTTCTGTTAGACAGTGATGAAATATTGACCCAATTATAGCCTCAACTCTGAGCTTTCATATCAAATACAAATTTCTAGCTGAGAACATTTTCTGTCACAGAAAATATTACTATAGAACTTAATCTGAGGAATGTAAAACATTGCAAAGAATGCAGGCTAAATCATATTTTCTGTCAGTTGTGCCACAAGATATTCTCAGGGGAAAACCAAAGAAATCAGATTCAAATATATTGCCTGAAGCTGGCTAGAGGAGAGCAGAAGAGTCTGAAACTGTTGGAATTTATAATATAGCATAACAAGAAAATGAGAAGAAAAGATATTATTAGATCTCTCACTGTAAACCTCTGATCTATTGCTTTTGGCAATGGGATATCTCATTATGAGTACCTTAAAAACCACTCAGTGCTGTGAAGGATACATAATAGTTTTATAATGGGAGGTAAAAATAATCAGAAAATAAATTTCTGATTTCCTCTTTTTTGTCTCTTTTTAGAGTCTTCAGAGGGGATCAAAGATATGAGCTCTAACATTATAAAAGAAACAGAAATTCAGCCATGGGTATTCTGATTGGACATTAGCTCAAAAAAGGCTATTTTTCTAAAAGAAAATAGACATTTGTGATTCCTAATTTTCTTTGGATGCTTTTGAAGATCCTCTCTTAAATGTTGATAGACTGTGGGGTGCTAGTTGCCCCACTAGGAATGAAAGCTTTCATTTTCTGGTAATGAGCACCAATTGACAAAGAACACTCACAGAATCATGTTTGGGTCCACTGAAAATCCTTACTGAGCTATCTTACCCATTGTTTGAAAATTGGCTCCTGCACAGGTATTTTCTTATGACTTTACTGGTTTAGCATCCAAAGCTCCCTGTTCTGTACTAAGCTTCTACACAAACTGTCATGCTTTTCTTCTAGCCAAATTAATGAAAATACCTGAAGACCACATGGTCTCCTGATGCATAGAGGATAAAGAAAATTAATTTACCTTCTTTGACTCTGTCCATCCAATTATTATAGGGCAATGAGGAGAAATATTTTTGTACCCTTCTCATGCTAGTCAGCTGCCTTAAATATGTAGAGACAATGGGAGCAAGTTACAATGAAGCAGGGAAAGATAAAATAAAAGAGAGTCATAATTAAGTAAATTAATCACTATATGGAGTAGGGAGATTCTTTTTTATCTTTGTCACAAATTTACTGACAAGGACCATCAAAGTGCTGGAGATTCCATGGCACACTTCACTTTTTACCAAAAACAGTAATTCCTCTTCCTTTTCTTTTTTTTTTTTTTTTTTTTTCTTTCTTACCAGTTTAGGTGCAATATTTTCAAATGATTCCTTAATGACATCAGAATAAATGCATTTTCTCAAACTCATAACAAAAAAAGTTTTCATTTTCTTGGTAGCCAATATTAAGGAGAAATATTTTAAAATAGATGAGTTTCTTTTAAAGTTACCAGGAAGGAGAGCTGAAAAGTGTTTTCCATTCATGACATATTTCATAAACAATTTTTCCACCAAATGCTGCTGAATGTTGTGCCTGAACACATATATTTGGTAAATAGCAGCAATAATCTAACAGCAGGTGATGAATTTGCACATCTCTTTGTCTACATATCATCAGACCTATAAATTCTTTTGTGGGTCTTGGGCTCCCTGTAGTAGATATTGTAACCATAGGTCTTATTTCTGCTCCTTGGAGCAATTCCAGTTTGGGTAGGGTCAAGGACACATACCTTGTCAGGTTCTGTAGTGTTTACTGGAGTTTCATTCGCTAAGCTTACATTCCCAAAGACCTCCATTGCAGGAAAATGTTTCATTATTGATACACTTATCCTCATGATGTTCAGCATATTTAATTTTGCAATTTTGGCTGTGCTATACAGAATTATTTTATTTCTATAAAGATGATTCTAAATCATGTAGATTAATTTAATTAGAAATCTATATTTTTATATTTTATCCCTCATATGGCTGTTGATTCACTTTTGAAATGTCTTTGTTTCCTGAAATACTTTAAAATAGATGTGAACCACTTATAAAACAGGGAGTATCAGCTCTTAATATAAAAAAGCATTCAGTTGGATTTATGAAAAATGTACTTCAAGTTGAAAAGTGAGAAATGTTATCCTGCTATATGTATTGCTCTGGAGTAGGAAAATTCCTGTAAGTAGGTCTTTCTAGTCCTAATATTATTTGAATTATGTGGCAGACTGAGGGCCCTGTGGGGCATTATGCTTTCCTCAGCTGCTAATTTCAGAACTCGAAATGAAGATACAAATTTATCTCTGATAATATATGAGAATAAATACTCTATATTAAGTCATACGATGCAGTGGTAGAGGAGAAAATCACCTTCTTCACAGCTGCAGTTATAGGTGTAGCTTACTACTATTAAGATAAATGGAAAAAGAAAAGAAGAGTGAGAAAGAAAAAAAAAGTAGAAAAAGCTACTGTGGTTTAGGTAGCTGGGATATAAAAGATGAAAATTCTGTCTTCTGTGTGCTTCTACAAAGTCTTTACCTATTGAGATAAACTCATTATTTCTTCTTGGTGTGAATTCATGGGCTATTCAAAAGAATAATTTCTTACTGCTACTCTAATGGTGTACTAGAGAACAGAAAACAAATTTCCTCCATTTACTCTTTTTTCAAGAGTCTGTGTCTGAAAACACATGTACAATAACACTGGGAGCAACATCTCTCAACACTATTCCATCTATTAGGCAAAAAGTATAGTTACCAGCAGAGTGGAAAATAAAACTAATTATTTCTAAAGATAGTATTTCCATAAGGCAGAAAAGACAATGTAAAGCATCACTGCAATTAAAGGGGATCCAGCTTTCTTTGTCTTCCTTTCCAGTGAGAAAGCTTTAGTGGTATTTCTCCTTTAACATACTAACTACCCTATTGCAACATCAATTTAAGAACATTATTCCACTTCATACAGAAAGAATTCTTAAGAGGTATTTCAAACAATTCTGCCTTCAGGATATATCCAAGTTGCTATCATCCTTTTATTGATGTAAACAATAACACTTTGCAGTTCAAAAGTGAGGGAGGAGAAAATCACTCTTCAGAACCTTTCCTTCACATTTGTTATCTCCATCAAAATATAAAAAAAAAAAGATGGAGTAAAAGTATTTCCAGAAGGACCAAACTGCAGAAGGAAGCTATAGGTGTATAATTCTCCATTCAGTGTGTTGGTTTTACATGAATACAAAGATTTTTTTTGCACTTCCCTGTGCATTCTGCTGATAGTTTGAGCATGATGAGATTCTTGTTCGAATAGATGTTGTTACTTTAAGAATAGCACGAGACTGAAGACCAAATTGTTTTTTAAATGGTTTGGTTCTCATTAGTAATAATATCAGAAAACAAACTTTTATGCAATAGTTTTGTAAGAAAAGATTAAAAAGTCTATATTAATTTTTTTTTAAATTACCAATGATAATGGTAATTTAAATAAACCCTTAGTTTCTTTTGGTGTCTCATCACAGACTTGTTTCAGACACATTAGATAACTTTCATTTCAGTGAATTCCAATTAGAGATGCACAAAGGCATTTAGCAGAGAAACAAGATTCTAGTGAATAAAAGTATCCTCGTCATTCAAAACAATGCCTCCAGGCTATCTCTTTGTCCCCTTCTCAGAATTTTAGAGGCTAGATAGGAATATAAAATGCTTTTCCTGAAACTTCTTCTATTTTTGAAGGACTCTTCATAGTCAATTTTGATATCTTTGTCAAAATAGGAAGCTCTTATTTTTTATTTATTTGTTAGCAAGTGACCTAGATTTAGAGTGATAAGAAAGGGCAAAACATTTGTATTGTATTAGATAGCTCTGAGTTTCATAAGACATGTTTACACTGAGAGTTTTCTAGAATGTAAGAGGTGAAGATGAGGGGCAGGCACTGATCTCTTCTCTTTGATAACCAGCCACAGGATCCAAGAGAATGGCTTGAAATTTTGTCAGGGGAGGTTTAGGTTGGATAGCAGGAAAAGATTCTTCACCCAGAGAGTGGCTGGGCACTGGAACAGGCTCCCCAGGGAAGAGGTCACAGCATCAAGCCTGACAGAGTTCAAGAAGTGTTTGAACAATATTCTCAGGCATATTGTGTCATTCTTGGAGTATCCTCTGCAGCGCTTGACGTTGAACTTGACGATCCTGTGGATCCAACTCAGCTGATTCTGTGGTTCTGTGACCCTGTGGCTCAGTGCAGGAAAAAGGCTGTAATTTCTTAATCCAGGAAAGCTGAAATGATATATATGGAAGAATCTTCTCACATAGAGCTAATTTATGCTGTGGGGGAGAAAAAAATGAGGGAGTTACCTGTCATGTAGGGACAGATTTTTTTTTTAAACTTTATTTTTGACACTCTAAACTGTGTCTCTGCTAGGGGACTTAATTCATTTACTGGCAATGCCTTTATGATATTGGTCTATACCATCACTGAAAGAGATTGCTCTCCTGTAAGACTGGAAAAACTACAGGAAAAAAAAAAGTGCTCTTGGAAGGTCTTAGAAATTAAAAGACTGAGGTAGCTTTCATGAATTTAAATTAGTGATGGGGTGATATTAATCCAGCAAAAACATGTTAATAAAATTGGTGATAGAATATGCAGCTTTAATTAAACACAAAGTGTCTGAAATGAGAGGTTTCAAGGCTCCCAACAACAAATGCTGTTGCACAGAGCTCTGTGAGAAAGTGTC